>JAZHYW010046710.1:0-47384 GCA_037355805.1 Ixodes ricinus
GTAGATGGCGCGACTTGTGCACATCAATCTTGATGTCTTTGAGGTTGTCGCGTTTCGATTTTTCACATTGGCGTGTCAAACGGGGTGAAAGTACCTCTTAAAATTTGGAAGAACAAGCTTGGCTAAGTAAAAACTAAAGGAAAAACAAACAAAAAAGCGATAACTGGTTTCTCTCCCCTACGGCGCCCGTCTGCTGCTAACCGCGCCTCCCCTGACTCGCTTGCAACAACCGACTGATGGCGGCGGCAGCTAGCTGCTTGCGGAGGCTCCACAGCCGCCCGGTGGCGCCAAAGCAGAAGACATGTAGCTAAATTTACTGGATGATCCTTTGATTCTGTTTATTTTATGTCCGTTGTGATTTGTTGGGAACATAAAAAAAAAGAAATCGTGACTGATCATTATATCAGTTAAATGAGGCGCAGCGTTTGTGATTAAAAAGCTTTGCCTTCGGTTGTGAGCGGGCGGCTACTGAGCTGCCGAAAGTGAAGCCCTGTGTATTGGCCTTAAGCAGCCGCTGCCTGCCAAGGGTTGGTTGCTGCTCGAGTCACACGCAGAGCGGTTTGCAGGCGGCAATCAGGAATGCAAACATTTCGTTCGGATGTACAAACAATAGTCTAGAGAAAGCTGGAGGCAGTAAAGAACGTTAGGCTGAAGTGAGTGAGACGACTTGCATCGTCGTTTACTGTGCAAGCACAGAGCGCCAGTGCGGTCGTTGCACGTTCGGCACACGGACCAAAATCCCCTGGACACACGTCATGGCAGGGGTGGCGTAGCGAAACAGGCTGGTGAGATCGGTTCGTGCTGACCGCCAAAGGGAACCGATTGCCGTTTTCATGTTCCTGGTTGGAGTCTTTGCTGGACAACGAAAATGTTTTTGCCATAAACTCAGTGGCCGCGACGGAGGATGAGAGCAATCGCGCGATTGGTGACTTAACTGATTATTTTAACGAGACTCTTCGCGAAGACCGACCATGCGATTGCCCGGGAACGTTCACGTACTAACGGTAGCTGCCGCTGTAAAAGACAGTCTGCTATAAGAAATCACTCTTACCCACTCTGATCTGTCGTGCAGTTGCGCAAATTACCACGCCTAATTTTTAGCAGACCGCCGCCGCAGGCTGTGACTTCAAAGTCATAATTTGTTACGTTTTACTCGGGCAAAATAATTGTTCAAAACCATAATGGAAAAAAAAATGCTTTTTTAGCTACGTTTTGTTTTAAAATATTAGCAGCGCTGCTGTAAGGGAAACTACTTATCCTGTTCCTTTAAACGACTTCATTGTGACTGACTCACGCGGTACTTTTTAATGGAGGTGCACTCATCTAATTTTACAATCTAAGGTAGTAGTGCACAGCGTTGTACTGGATTCGTACCACAGTCACCAATCCCTTATTTTATCTCAACTTATTTCACCAATATAAGCGTTTAAATTTACCCTAAAGGAACCCAAGTTTTACTTCCGACACTGATAGAAAACACAAAGAATCTGGTGCTCTATAACTGTCAGTCTTACGTGCTCTGTATAACGCTATTTCTAGGCACCATTTTGCGGGACACCCCATTTGTTCAGTCGCAATGTTTTTGTACTTATAGGAACCACGCACTCCATAACAATCATCTTGTCAGTTCATTGTTCTTTTGTGATTGGGCAGCCAGGCTATTCGCGTGACTGAGGTGCCGATCAGTCTTATGCGAGGAAGCAGCAGAAATCCCTGTTTCCCCAATTTCTGATGCCCCCTTTCCTTTCTGAGGGCGTCTTTCTTGTACTCTGACGACATCTCCCAATGGTACCCGATGAAACAGGCTACGAGGATAGAAATGAGGACATCGCAACAACGACGAGAATGCGGATAACTTCCCTTTGTGTTTGCGAGTAAGACGGAGATACAAAAATACCAACGCAAGAAAAGAAACAAAGACACGACGAAAATAGTACGGGACAAAAGAGTGAAGGAAGCACCGACAGACGCGAACAATAAACAACTAAGGGGAATCGAAAAGCGGTGAGTGTGGGAAGAGATGCTAAGGCAAACGTACATACATATGTTTTCGTGCTATTACGCCGGCTCGTTTGGACCCTATTTTTTTAGTAACTTACAGCTTAAAGGGGCACTCAAGTGCTTTTTGGAGAAGTTTGTTTTTGAAAGCATATTGTTTGTTGGGCTTCAGTCAATGAAAATGACCAGTTCTAGACGGCAAGACGCCGAAATAAACTCGCAGCAATAGAAATACGCAGGCACTATTTCCTCTTGGGGAGTCCATCCTGTGTCCCCACCACCGCCATAAAATTCAACCAATAAAAATTGTTAATTTCGTGGAGATTCCGAAAGTTACTAATATTGCTCTTTTTAGACACATGCACATTATATTTTGACAACCACGTCAAATCTTAGGATGTAGGTGACGTAATACAGCTATTATTGTTTGAAAACGAGCGAACTATGTTTTCTCCTTGCCTTGTTACGCGGGAGTGATGTGCCCGCGCGGCGACGCGGCTGCGTCGCTCCGTCAAGTTCAACTCCGTCGTCTACCGGTTTTCTTCCTGAGGCTCCCACTTCATCCCGTTCTCGAAGCAAGGTTCGCGAAGACGCGAATGGTTACGTTGCACCAGGCAAGAAAACGACCACCGAGGACCTCCTCCACATTCCTCGTTTCTGTGCGGACAACTTCGAGGCATTCGCCAGCGGTGACCGTAGTTGTGGACGCCATCAGTCTGCTGTACTGCGACGCTTCTGCTTCCCGTCGCCGACGGGACCGAGCGAGGAACCCGCGAAAAAGTCCTGGTTAGTGTTTTGGTGATTTTTGTGAGTTTCATGAACGTCGCATTTGGCAGCAGTCTGCGTGACATACGTGTTCGAAACTGAGGGTGTTTTGTAGAAGAGAGAACCGTGTTTTTCGATCCGCGTAAATAAACTACGCATCGTAGAAAGCTGAATATCGCTGAGACGCTAGTGATGGCGACAGAATGCGAAAGTTTGCGAGCATGACGTTACCTGAATCAAAAGGATACTAATACTTTATTTGTACTCAGTGGGGGAGGATTACCCACGCACGTACAGGGTCACAAAAGGCAATGCTGCCCATACCGGAATGGAGCCGATGTCCACCTAAGCCTAATAACGTCACGATCTTTTTTTTCTTCTAGGACCTAGGTTTTCTCTCTTTTACC
Organism: Ixodes ricinus; assembly: GCA_037355805.1. Lineage (NCBI taxonomy): Eukaryota > Metazoa > Arthropoda > Arachnida > Ixodida > Ixodidae > Ixodes > Ixodes ricinus. Next base: position 3,171 of record JAZHYW010046710.1, read on the forward strand.
ACAGACTCGGGTAATTTTGAACATGATCAGCATCCACCAGCTCGCCTGCACACTCATTGTCGTCGTGTTCTGCGGTGCAGTTTATTTACTTGGACCAGAATGCACGGCTCTGTTTTCTCAAACAGCTGCCACATCTCGCAAGCCACCGGCAGGAATTCTTTTTCTCCCGGCCTGCCGGTTCGAGCTTCATAACTGAGAACACGCTTCGTTCGCGAGCTTGAGCGTGTATGCGCAGCCAAAGCACGGCGAAACGAGCGAATGTGGAAACCGGTCATCCAAATGAGACGCCCTGTGATGTGCCTGTGCTTGTCGTGCCGGTTCCCACGAGTGGCTCGCGCACTGAACGGCCAGTGCGCGAGCCACACGGGACGAGCGCAGCGCTCGTCCCGTGTGATTCTTCTACGTCCTCGTCTGTTTTTGCTGTTTCCTACGATGAATTCCCACCAACTCGCCCAACTCTCCATTCTTCTAAGTGTTAGAAACTATCGATCGCCCAAATTGCATCATTCAGGCATTGTGAAAAACATTGTAGTATAAAAGTGCTATTTGCAGGTCCTAGTCTCAGCAGCTGGACTGCTGCATCCTGCAAGGCAGAAAGGATCCTGAGGGACTGCACTGTCGAGATGAATCTCCCTGGTCGTGGAGGAGCCAGTACCGTTGGATACTTTCGACTCTGCCGTCCCCTACTGCAGCAGCGAGGTGCCATACAACTGCATATTTCCTGCTCCCAGCAGCATGCCAGACTCTGATGCGACATACTCTCCATCCCACTCTGCCAAAGGTTTCGAGAGGTAAGCTATGCGTATGTGCGCCTAGAACTTACAAGTTTGTCTGATCTTTGCACGCCTTGTGCATTTGTTTACCCTCCCTCCGCATGCGTCCACATGCTTGTGCCCCTTTAATTTTGCCCAGTGACAGTGCTTGCTTGCTTCGTCATCGTGCGTTCCTCGTGCTTTTTATGCTATCCATTGCTTGTGTGCCCCTCCTTGTGTTCCGATGCGCCACAGACGAGTATTGAAATACATGCTCTCCGCATATTTTTTATGTCCCTCACACGTAATACTGCATTGACTTTTCTTTTCATGTGCTGCCACAGACATCCTGAAGAGGCTACACCTTGGCAAAGCAGCTCTCCTGTTGGTCTTTAATAAATGGGGCTTTCATCGAGGAGGTAGACTGGAACTGTATAAACCAAACCTGGGCAACTGTGCATGACAGCACAAACATTTAACACAAGTTCAATACCATTCAGACTTACAAAGCTAAACATATTTTCCAGTCTACACTACGGTTTCCCTCCCATCTGCAACATTGTCTCTTCTCGATTATTCACTGGTTCACAAAGATACAACCTATTATGCCTTGCTAACCTTTGAGGAAACAAATGAAAATAGTTTTAGCCAAAGCCGAATGATTATGCACAGGTTTGTTCGGACAGTAGAACTTTTGCCAAGCACCAAGGAGCATGCTGGAAGTGCATTTACACACGGCATCTGCAAGAGTAACTGTTGCAGATGCCAAGACATGCACACTCAGCATTTGCCTATGTCCCCACCATTCTCCTTTGTGCCTTGGCAAAAAGGTTTGATTTTAACCACTGAAAGGAATGTCAGTTATTCATTTACTGGGTAACTCGTATGTGCATTGAAGGAGCAAGAGCAAGCCTTGTTCCTAAACAGCGTAGTGTACGAGCCTTCCCAGCCAATGTGGCTCTGCGAACAAAGCCCTTGACTAGGATTTACATGCAACATAATCTGTCGGCACTCGTGTTTTGGCCAGTCTTTCTCTCTGTCTGTATCTAGTAGTGATGGACCGAATCTGCCGAACTTCAGATTCAGATATGCCAAACTGTTAAAAAAAGTTTGGCGAAAATTCGTTAAAAATTTGGCAAATGTCTGCGCACGCGCGAGATGCGACGGAGCCATGGATTGCAAATGGACGCCGTGCGGTTACCATCGGGCAGTGTAGTACTACCAGCGGTTACAGCAAGGTGTGGAGTATACGACATGGTAACTGTGTGTTTGTCAGCCTTTGTGAGTGTGGTTCTCTTCAATATTTTTTTGCCTCAAGAATAACAACAATAATTTGCGATAAGCTGCAAGCCACATAAGAACGTAATTAAAAAAAAATTGCCAGAGCAGCATTATGCAGCAGACAACGTGGCGCAGTGGAGGACGATCGTTCAGAAGCAGTTACATGCATTGACGGTCTCTCACGCTGTTCAGAAAACGCGCACAAAAATTGTTGCACCGTTTACGTGACCCGCTCCGGCCAACCCAAAAAGTTTATCTCCGCTGCGTAAAAAAATTGTCTGCTTCAAATGCCATTGCCTTGGAAATTGCCTTCTCAAAATTTTTACACGCATCCATAATTATGAAAACTTTGATAAAGTGTTTAGTGCTTTACGAACCTCACGACAGACTAGTTTCGAAAAGTGTGAACTCGGTGTTTATTTTTTAATCAACATTGCTGCGTCGATCTCCATGTGTTCTCCCATAAATCGGGCGCCTCCTGGAACCGCGAGTACCACGTGACTCGCGCCGAGCTGCTCTGTCGGCCATGTTGTCGGTAAAACACGCGGATTCAAAGGATTGCGTTGTTCTGCTCTTAGGAGCTATATAGTGCTGTGATCGCTACTACCCAACCTCGGTGTCACACCACTTCTGCAAAAAGTCACTGTAAAATTGCCAGTAAACTTGCAAAAATGACACCTATACAATTATCTTGCAGAATATTACCTTATTTAGTAATAACTGTGTCAATATGCATTTAAAAAAAAGAAACCTAAACCTTTTTTGCCTGAAATACAAAATATCAACTTTTAGGTTTGGCAACAAAATATTGTTACCGAATGTTTAAAAAAGATCGGCGAAAATTCGGCTTTGTTAAATCCTAAGATTCGGCACCGAATTTTCGATTCGGCAAAAAGTTTGGCCCTCACTAGTATCTAGTCTCGCTGTTTCAAGATAATCTGCAATTCACAAAATTCATCGAGTCACCCAAAACAAACCATCTTAAAAAATGTGCTTCCTCTTGGAGGTCATGGGAAACTCAGAACAGCTATGAATGGGCAATATGCAAAATAGCAGTGTCCCTAATGGTTCAGGTGCACTCTGGGAGCAGGAGACTGTCAACGGGTAGTTTCGGTTTCACTGGGTTGTGCATCTGTTGTGCTATTGTCTCCGCACCACCATTGCTCATGTTGCTGTGGATGCTCCACACTTGCGCACGATGCAGTAAGTACTCTTTTCTTCTCGTTGCTACATATCGGTTGCAGCGAATAACGAAACAATTAGGATTTTTTCTGACACGGGGGACGAGCGAAAACGCCATAACGGTGAAGTCAAGTGAATGCAGATCGACGAATCGCCGTGCCAGCTCACCGTGTGCATTTGTTTGCAACCTTGAGAACAGCCACTGAGACTAGTACTCTGTTTCTATAACACCCTTGTTTCCGCGGCCAATTTTCACACAGCAACGTAGCAAAGGGCGCAAGTTTGCGCTTGAACGTTCTCGTACAGCGAGCTTCGTCATGTATTGTGTTAGCCCAATTGCAAATAGCGATTGGCGAAGCAAGGGTGTTATAAAATGAGTGCTAGTCTCAGTGGATATTTTCGAGGTGGCAAACAAATGCACGCAGCGAGCTGGCACGGCATTCGGCGTACGTCGCTCAGCGTTCACTCAGGTCGCACATTGGAACCCGGAAAATGTGTCGCTGGCGATCGGTCCCTAATTGTTTTCACCATGCAGGAGGGCAGTGGTCGCCTGTTGCTCTGCCCCAGTCGCAGTCACAACCACAGCATCCACTGCCTATAGGCAGCGTACCAGAAGCACCTGAAACAATATCCATTGACTGAATGTAAGAAAAAAACCACTTTAATTAACCACAGTAACTGAAGCAATGACCACACTGATCAGATGTAAGAAGCAATACGTCTATACTCTCAAGTGTACACGTCTTGTGTTCGTTTCCCTGGGAAACCAATAATTATATTATGCTGCTTTTATGTTCCCTTTCGCTGTGCATGTGATGCATCTGCCAACGAACAGCTAGTCGGCACAACAGACTATAAACACTGCGGAGAAGTGAGCTTGTACTGTATGCCAAGCACAGCACAGATGTCGAGACAACCTTGCTCCGGAAGTATGATCCACCATGAGCTCTGCAAGAAAGCCGAATCTGGTAAGGACGGCGAGAAGGCAATCCCAGATTTTTTGCGAAAGAAGCTTCTGTAAAGGGAACAATTCAACCAATTTCGTGAAGTGATCAGTCACGACAGGAAGATACTGATTACTGTACGGATTATGAGGAAACGATCCCATTACGGGTCGCAGGCAACAATCTGCCAAGGAGAGTGGCTTACGATTGGTTGCATAAATCCTGGTAGGTGACCTTCGCGTGGCTTTGACTTCTGACATCCTGGACAAGTGTGGGCATACTTCAGTATATCCTGCCTGATTCCTGATCAAGTCTCGACATGGCGTAACTTATTGCAAGTCATACTGCTGCTGCTGTGACCTGATGAGGCTGAATCATGGAAGTGACTGATGAACGGCGTTCGAAGTTTCACAATCCTGAAAGGCGAGCCATGGGCGGCATCGTCTGCTTGAAAAATGTAGCTGAGAAGAAGTCCATTCTCTCTCAGCAAGTATGAGTCGTACCTACCGTTGCTCTCGGTGCGGCCTACCCTTTGTTCTGCAAGCTTCTCGCACACCCGTAGACGGAGTTTCCCCTCCCACTGTGCCTTGCGAAGTTCTCTGATCACCAACGTCCCCCATTCTGACTGATGTGTCGGCCACAATGCCAGTTATTCCCACCAATGCATGTTCGTCCTGAGTGGGAAGGACCTGCAAAGGAGCACACGAGAGCACATCTGCCGCAACAAAACTCCTTCTTGTATGTAGTGGCTTAGTGGTATGCCTGTAATGTCGGAGCTCATTGTGCGAGACGTCCGACTGGATTCCGCAAATTATTCGGCCAGGAAAACACTTGATTGGTCTGGATCTGAAAGTATGTGCCATTGAAATACATGTTAAATTTTTTAGGGCAAAAATAATGGCGAGACACTCCTTTTCCATTGCGTAATAGTAGTGTTTGGCCGCTGTCGGCATGCGGCTGGTGAAGGCAACTGGCCGAAGAACACCGTTGTGTTCCTGAAGCAGGACTGCACCAAGGCCAGAGTCGCTGGCATCAGTCTGAACAACAAACAGTTTAAAGAGACCCGGAAACTAACGAAGCGAAGTCGGTGATTGCCTTCGAGAGCCGAGGGAAAGCGTCTTGTTGCTTTCGTCTCCAATGCCAATTTTCTCCTTTGCACAAAAGCAAATGCAAAGGGTTAGCTATCTTGGCACAGTGTGGGACGAGTTGGCAATAACATCCAATCGATCCTAGAAAGCATTGCAAGCTCTTGACGTCTTGCGGCTGCGGGCAATCGGTTATCGCGCACATCTTGTCCCGATTGGGGTGAAAAACTCGGGTTAACAACAGCAAAGCCAAGAAGGTTCATTTTCTTTTCAGGGTGAACTGTCAAGTTGGCAGATTGCATTTGCTCGAGGACAATCCTAAGATGTTCGAGGTATTTCTTGAAAGATTGGGGAAAATGACGTCATTCATGTACGCCATCACAAACTTGCTCTTTGTATCATCGACACCAATGTCCATTCGATGTTGAAAGGTATCGGGCAAATTTGAAAGGCTCGAACACTCCCTTGTGATAGGTGAAAGCGGTTGTCGAAACCTCCTCTGGGTCTATCTCGATTATCCTAGACTGCAGTCAAGCGTTGTGAACACTTTCGTGTTGTCGATCGCGTACATGATCGAGTCGATCAAGGGAAACTGGTATGAATCTCTCACCGTTACAGCGTTGAGGCTGCGACGGGAGAAGCCCAACGACTCTGGGAGTTGCAAACAGCTCCGGTGTCGATCCACTCCTGTAGTGCTGCATTCAGGAGAGCTCGTACATGGACGATGAGGGGCTTTGGGTTGCACCGCAGTTGGTCGAGCGTCGCCAGTCTCGATTCGATGCAGCAGCACATCAGTCTTTCCCGGAACTTCCGTGTAGTACATTGGTGGAAATGGCTGCAAGATGCTCTCTAGCTGTTGCTTTTGTTTCCTGGACGCTGGACGCACCTGCAGGGCGTCTCAGACACCGGCAGGAAAGGCTGCAGCAAGCCTTGTTGTACAGAGAGCCGGGAGAGTTGCGCCGGTAATGCAATCCTCTCGCCTGGTGAAGGGGGTCACATCCAGCTGAATGTCCATCCAGCCAATAGCCGCCAACATCAAAGTCGAGCAAAAGTTTTTCGCCTGCAATAAAATCTCCACCAAAAGGTAATTGGCACGTTCAATCCTGGCAGATAAAGAAAATGCTAGCGTGCCTCTTCGTCGAATAGAATGCCGAGCCTTGCAGCGCACTGCAGAAGTGTATTTTAGGAACAAAGCGGTTCTTTTTTTGTTTTGCACAGCTCAAAAAAGTCTCCAATAAGCAAACTTTCTGCTCCGTTATCAAGAAGGGCGGCAAAGGGAACAGCAAGTAGACAAAGTGTCATGTGAGGCTCGATGCATTGATCTGTAGGTCGTATGCGACACAGACGAGAGAAGTGCTGGCGACTCGCTCATCCCGAGGCTGGAACTCGCTGCCGCCAGCTTGGGCCGGCGGCAGCGAGATCTCCAAGTTCAGCGTCGCGGGCCCTGTTGGTTTCCCTGGTTCCTCTGGCCCCGGCACCACCAGTGCAGGCATTGGCTGCGAGAATGGTCACGCTGTCCGTAGTTGTAGCAGGAACTGGGCTGCCAACGGTCTTCTGCCGCTCTATTTCCCATGTTACCCCAGTCTCTCCAACACTGGCCGCTGCCTCTCAACTCCACTGGTTCATTCCCTCATTGCCAGCCACCTCTCGGCCCAAGCTGGGGCATTTGTTGGCCGTTCAATGATCTCGAAGACGGTTAGGCAGCCGGCCTTCGCCGTGGGGGGACTGCAGCCGGCCGCTTGAGAAGGTCTGCAGCACCTGCGGCAAAATTTCGCTCTGGTGCGGGCCCCCGGGGGAGGGGGGCAATCCCAGCTGCCTGGGGCTTCCCTGGATTAGGAATTTAGACTCTTGACGACCCAGCTTGTTGTAAAAACATTGGACCTCCCGACGACAGTCAAGGGGGTTCAGGGCGAGGGGCAAGTAGGCGAGGTTGGCACAGACCCTTTCAGGAAGGTGTCGAGTCGGAGTTGCTCGTTCTTGGTCGACGCATGTGGGGGTACCCACGCACAGGACGGCTCGGAGGCTTCTGCAGCTGGGGGCGGGAGGCCTGTAGTCCACGCAAGCCGCGATGGTTTCCTACACGAGGTCTTCAATGGTGTCGTAGTTGGACCCATGAAGATACATGTTGTAACAGGGGTGACTGACGAACAATGCGAGTAACCCTCTCCGACTCGAGAGCAGCTTGCACTGCTCGGTTGAGCAGTTCCTGCATGACCCGAATATACTCCACAAGGCCTTCTTCTGGGTTCTGTGTGCGACACTCGATTTCCCGCTGGACTCGGGACTCGTACCCCGGTGCCAGGAACTCCTCTCGGAAGCTGCGGCGGAACGCCTCAAGAGATGGAAATAGAATGACTAATACCCGTGCCACATGGGCAACTCGAATGCCATTTACAACGAATGACATTCGTGTGATTGACGAATCGGCTCGCGATCTGTCGCGCGTGGAACGCCCCACGCTCGGAGTGTCGCGCGCTGATTGGCCGATCGTTCAAATGTCATTCGTTGTAAATGGCATTCGAGTTGCCCGTGTGGCACGGGTATAAGGCTATACGCACGACATCGTGCACCTTGACCGGAAGTGGCTATACGCACGACGCGGAGAGCTCACGCTGGACAGAGCGTGTATCACTGGGAGCTCGTTAACCCCCCCCCCCTCCGGCCTGCGTTCACGTCGCTTCGCTGCGACAGTATGCGGCTGCTAATTACAAAACTACCGTATTTACTCGAGTAATAGCCGCACTGTTTATGAAGAAAACCTGAGGGTTCGCTTTTCCGCGGAGCACGCAGATTGCCAATCACCGCGATCGACAGCATGATTCCAGCTGTTTACAAGACAGAGATAATGTTTTCGTGCGAAGATACCATCTGTGAAGATTGCATTTGTATGGAGAATCGTGTTCTCGATCTGGTTATTCGCTATGTTATTTATGCGCAACGCAATGATTGGCTGTATATGTGTTCTGTGGGAAAGTAGACGGAAGGGCCTTGTTCATAAATAGTGCGGCTATTACTCGAGTAAATACAGTATTAGCCATTTGGCCCACCCCCCCCTCCCCCCCTTTGCGGCGTCCAGCCGGCAACCAAAGCTCCGCTGTTCCCCATGCACCTCCGGAAAGGGAGGACCATACCATTTAGTTGAGCGAAGTTTCGTCGAAAACATTCATTCTTTTCACTGTTAATCATAGAAAAGAAATGTAAATATTGCCAAATGCCTCAACAAAACAATGTTTGAGAAAAAAGAAAAGGTAAACCCACAAGGGGGTCGAACCCTGGTCTGCTGCGTACGAGGCAGACGCGTTACCACTATGCTACTTTACAGCTTCGGAAATCTTGTTTTGACAGTTAGTTTTATACGAGAACCAAAACGTTTCGCGTCGTGCGTATAGCCCTTTCCGGTCGAGGTGCAGTCAATTAGAATCTGCAACACCCACCATCGTCTCGCACTCGCCGGCAAGGCAAGGGGGAAGATCCGCTTCAGCACGTAGGCATCCGAGGCGCTACGCGTCCGAGGCGCTGGACGCTCTTGCGTAGACGCCCAGCACCGCCACGAAGTCGGCGACGGACTTGCGGTCGTCGAGCCCCTCGGGCTCGCGCTGCCGCTGGCCGCCGGTCCCGCCCGTGACGGCTGCTAAATGCTCCGTCACCAACTCGAGGGCGGTAGACATACGGTCATTGAGGGCCAGGATCTCAACCGACGACGGACCGGAGCCCAACTCCGACTCCGTGTCGCTGGAGGAGTCCTCATCCTCGGCTCGCAGCTTGGGAGGCATGGGCAAGAAAACGAAAACGCACGGCAAACAAGACAAAAAAACAAAAAAACAGACACGTGAAGCGAACATTAAAAAAAGCAATTGATCGCTAAGTGTTTTCTATTGAAAGGTATCCCGTGCGGACGTGCGGCAAGAAAAACGGGCGCCGATGATTGGAACGGTGTCGACGCCGATCGCAAGTTTCACGATCGGTAAGTCGTACTCACTTGTTCCTTGTCGCCCCGCATTTTCTTCTGCCCATAGTGGCGTCTATTGTGTAAAGCGAGTCGTAGCACACCCGCCCTACCGAAAAAAACGATATGAAATTTAACACGGTAACATTCAAACTGGATTATCGAACCGGGAATCTTACCGTAAAATATGCATACCGTGACCAAATCGTATTGCCAGCGCATACCGTATTCTGAACTGGGTTACTGCATATCGTATATTGAACCGTGTTGTTGTGTATACCGTGTGCAGCAATGGATTCGGTACACGGTATGCCTGACTTGATACTTGACACGGAAGTTATCCGTGTCAAGTATCGGTCCAGCGTATGCTGAAATTGATATGGACTAGCGTGCATCTGAAATCGAATTAGCCCACACAAATAAAACACATAGTAAAAACTCACTTTTCCCTTTATTGGTACTTGCAACAGCACTCATTCTTTCTTCTCCGTCGTGCAGGATTTCGTCAGCAGTGTTGCTTTCACAGGGGAAGTTAGGAAGGATGTTACGGCATATACATGAAAGAACTGTGCCCCTGGGCTCTCCCCAACAAAGCCACCTGAATGAGCTAACCCTTCAATGGTATCTTGTATATATGTATATATATATGTATATATAAATATTGTGATTATGCATTTTAAAATTCATGCCTACATCTTAAATTTAAAAAAAAAACACGTTGGGCCCCTGATTTAGGGATTGGTTGGTCGTCGTTTTAATAATTATTTTCCCCAACCAGACAGACTTCTGTCTAATGTTTACATTCAAATCTTAAGTCTCCACCCTGCAGAGGTGCTGTCATTTTTTTAATCTTTTAAGTACTACAGGGCACTTACAACTCTTGATCACCACTACCTGTGGTTAATTACAAGAAAAGTAAACGGGATGGGAGCAACACCAGTGACCCAAATTATATAAGTTAACTTAATGGCCGTGATTGCCCTAACTACTACTGCCATCAGTTTTCTTCCTGCGGAAATTTGCTAGCTACCGTAATATCCCAAGAGATGCCCCACCCCGAAAGATAACCCGCCCCTATTTTTGGTACGATTTGTTATTTTTTTCAAAAACACAGATACCCCACTTCTAGTAATTGCAGGGCCCTGGCCAGTGGTGACCTTGGCAGAAATTGTGTTACCTAACCACGGCAGGAGATAGGCGAACGTTGCTGACTGAGGACAGTCGTCTTTGGTTTATCGACCCTCCCTGTGATTACAAGTTTCGCGGGTCACAAAATGTAAAACTAGCATATTTTAAAACTTTTTTTGATCGCACACAGAAAGTGAGTCTACGCCTTATTTTCACCCGGTTTACTTTCAATTTTAGGTCGGCTATCTCTCGGGATATTACGGTACTGTCTTTTTAAAGAATCAAAAGAAAAAAAACCTCCCCAAAAAAACACCTGTTCTAAAAAAAATATAAGCCTTTAAAGCTTAATTTTCATTAGGAGACCCCAAGGGCACAGGGAGGTGTCAGGGGCACCTGTGGGCACTTTTCGGCCTTCGAAGGTCGATTCTTCTCGCTTAAGAAGTTCGAAAGATGACAAAGGGCTTTGCCGATCCGGTCGTCATCAGGCACAGTGGTCTTGCGCTTCTTCACATAGTGAGATAAGCCAACTGCGAAAATAGAAGAGACAATCTCATCAAACACAGGAAATTCTAAATCTTTTTCGAATTATATTTTTGAACAACTGTCTCAAAAGGACAGAACGGTTTTTTCACTGAATAAAATAAGGGGAACAAAAAACAAAAAGAATGTCTAAAGATAGCAGGGTATCTATGGAGGCTTGTCAAAATATAGAGAGCTTCATTATTAGCCTAGTGATTATTTTCTGGATACAGGATTGTAGATTCTAAGCGACATGAAAAACTGCATTATATTGAATGCATTATGGGCAGGCCTTCATTTCCAGATAAGCCCCGATATTTCCCAATTTTCGAAACCCGAATGGGTTTTATGGAACTCAGGTTAATCCCAACTTTCTTCTGAAAGCCCGCCTAGCTGGGAGGTGAAAACCAGTTAAAGGAATGAAATTTATGATACATTGCGGATCCATTTCAGAAGTACCTTATGGTCCCCCGAAAAAAAAAAAAAAGAAGAAACAAGGAACCTAATTATGGTCATATTTGACTATTTTTTGAGCATCTGCTTTTCTTGCGTCAAGATTTGAGAGCGATAAAGTAAACAAATAGAGTTTGAAAACTGGAAACAACGAGATCAGCACCTAGTTGACGCGCCCCCCGAGGAGTGGCACAACCATGCCACCAGAGAGGGGCTGTCCTCCAGTATATTGCCGCCCGCAGAGCCGAGAAAGCAACGCTCGGTCACGGTCTTCTAGAAGATTCCCATTCATTCTCGCACTAATTGTAACTTTCCCTTTGCTTTGTTGTTCTCGAAAGTGCCAGTTCATCCTCGCCCCGAGCGCGCGACGCTCGAACTTTCTTTGCCGAACTTTCGAGATAACGACGCACTCTAGATAAGCAGCTGCCCGCGACCTTGTCGAGTCAGTGTCGCTCGAGCTCTGTTTCGCCGCCGAATCGCCGCCTGCTTTTCTGCTGCCTCGACGTTCTTTCCTTACTTATTTTGTTTGGCACAAGTTCGCCTATTAAACCTTTATTTTCAGTTTACTCTTCTCCTACTTGTCGCCTTAATTCGTGACATTTCTGGTGGAGGTGCGGGGTACCGCAGCCCATAAAGCGTACCCCTCCGAGGCTTCGCAGCACAAGCCCAGCCCCCGGCTTAAGAAGATCGTACGTGAAGACGACCGAGACCCGAGGAAGCCGCCGTGATCAAGGGTTGCCCCCAGAATTCGGTCTACTGCCGAAGAAGACCAACCAGTCAACGAAGCCGACAATGAACCCCCAGCCGTCGCAGGCCCCGACCGCCGCCCCCGTCGTCTACCTGCCCGTCGCCCCTCGTACACCGACGTCCTTCCACGGCGAGATCTACGAAGACGTCGAAGATTGGTTGCAGCAATACGAACGGGTGGCGCTGCACAACCAATGGACTCCGGAACAGCGTCTACAAAACGTCTATTTTTCCCTCGAGGGCACGGCGCGACACTGGTTCGAGAATCGTGAAACCTCGATTACATCATGGGACCAGCTGAAAGGAGAGCTCCGAGGGACGTTCGCCAGTCAGCACCGAAGGGAGAGAGCCGAGGACCTCCTTCGGACGAGGACGCAAGGCCCCAACGAAAGCGTCACCAGCTTCGTTCAAGACGTCCTGCGTCTGAGCGCGCGTGCCGACCCACAAGCCGCCGACGACAAGAAGCTGCGTGTCCTCATGCGCGGGGTGAGAGACGACATCTTTGGGGGCCTCGTCCGCAACCCGCCGACCACCGTCGAAGCGTTTGTCGCGGAGGCAACGAACATGGAGCGCGCCCTCCAAGCACGCGCCTCCTTCTACCAACGACATCCCGGCGTCGTTGCCTCCACGCTGCTTTATGATGACATCGGCGCCCGTACCCGGGACATCCGCGACGTTATCCGGGACGTCGTCCGAGAGGAGCTTGAAAGCTGCTCCCCGCTGCTGAGCGCCCGGCGTCGCTGTCGGTCGCCGACATTGTACGCGACGAGGTACAGCGGGCCTTGCAGCCTGAACCTCTAGTCGACGTGCCAGCCTCCGAGGAACCGACGCGGACCTACGCAGCCATGGCCAGACGACCACCGCAAGTTCCCCGCCAAGCTACGGCGCCACCACGACGTGACCCTCCAGCGCCGCAGTACTCCCGACGACGCGAAGAACGGCAGCACGTCCGACCAGAGCGACCCTCGCCGCGAAAAACCGACGTGTGGCGAACGGCCGACCGACGCCCGCTTTGTTTCCACTGCGGGGAAGCTGACCACGTGTATCGGCGATGCCAGTACCGGCAGCTGGGGCTACGCGGCTTCCACCCCGACGACCCGCGCCCACGCTACGGTGAGCGACCACGCGAGATCGACGACTACCTACGACGTACACCCTCTCCGATGTCTGCGCCTCGACGTGGGTCCCGTTCGCCTTCACCTCGACGTTCTGCATCACCTGTCCATCGGTCCCGCCGAGAGAGCCTGTCTCCAGTGTCCCGCCGGGAAAACTGAGTGCGGCAATACCGGGAGGTGGTATTGCCGATGATGAACGACGCCAATATCCTCCACAAACGTCGGAGGGCTCCCACACTAGCGACGAGACGGATAGGAACGACGGTTCTGCGACGGTGTCGAATAACCTCGACGTTACCATCGACGGCCACGACGCGAAGGCACTCGTCGACACCGGAGCAGACTATTCCGTTTTAAGTGGGAAGCTCTCTCGCCGTCTTCGGAAAGTGATGACGCCGTGGGATGGCCCGAAAATACGAACCGCCGGCGGACATCTCATCACACCAGTGGGAAGGTGTACTGCGCGCGTGGACATCCACGGAGAAACCTGCCCCGTGAAATTCGTCGTCCTCAAGGACTGTTCGAGAGACGTCATCCTTGGCATGGACTTCCTCTCTGAGTACGGTGCCGTGATCGACCTTGGCGCAAACAGGTTGACGCTGCGAAAGCCCGTTCTACCTCCGGAGGGATCCAAAACGACGCCAGCCGCCGTCCGAGTCATTGCGGACCACGTGAACCTGCCGCCACGGTCGAGTGTTCTTGTGCCCGTCGTGAGCGATGCAGTTTTTCGCGGGAAAGTCCTTCTGGAGGGCAACGTCCAGCTGCTTCTCGGAAGAGGAATAGGCGTCGCAAGGGGCGTAACGGAGCTGCAGGATGGACGTACTGTGGTCCTCGTGACGAACTTTCGACCGGAGGCGCAGCACCTCACGAAAGGAGCCGCTGTAGGACACGTTGAGGAACTCCGGGCCGACGCCGAAATCGCCGCGATCTCCGACGAACCCTCGCCGTGTCAGCCGCGCAGTACACCACCGCCGCAGCTCGACGTTAACCCCAAGCTCAGTGCAACAGAACGACAACAGCTCCGGGACCTCCTCGCCGAGTTCGGCGACTGCTTTGCGACGACGTCGAGGGTGCGCCAGACAACAGTGGCGAAACACCGCATCGTTACCAACGAGGAAGCGCTTCCTGTGCATCGGCCGCCGTACCGGGTCTCTCCAAAGGAACGAGAGGCCATCCAGGAACAGGTACAAGAGATGCTCAACGACGACATCATTCAGCCTTCAAGCAGCCCGTGGGCCTCTCCAGTCGTACTGGTGAAGAAGAAGGACGGAACGCTTCGATTCTGCGTTGACTACCGGCGGCTCAACGCGGTGACGAAGAAAGACGTGTATCCGCTCCCCCGCATCGACGACACGCTGGACAGGCTGCGCCACTCACGGTACTTTTCGTCAATGGACCTTAAGAGTGGCTACTGGCAGATCGAAGTCGACGAACGGGACCGAGAAAAGACTGCCTTTGTCACGCCCGACGGACTGTATGAGTTCAAGGTAATGCCCTTCGGACTGTGCACGGCGCCGGCAACGTTCCAACGTGTCATGGACACCGTCCTGGCAGGCCTCAAGTGGCAGAGCTGTCTCGTTTACCTCGACGACGTCGTGGTGTTCTCGGCCAAATTCGACGAGCATTTGCGACGCCTTCGAGCCGTTCTTGAGGCAATCAGGACCGCAGGACTCACCCTCAAGCCGACGAAGTGCCGGTTTGCCTACGGCGAACTGAAGTTCCTGGGCCACGTTGTGAGCAACGAAGGTGTAAGTCCTGACCCTGAGAAAACTCGCGCCGTAGCGGCCTTTCCACCGCCCACCGACAAAAAGGCCGTCCGAAGATTCCTTGGACTTTGCGCATACTACCGGCGATTCGTTCAGGATTTCGCCAAGCTTTCTGCGCCGCTCACGCACCTTACGAAAGACGCCGTGAACTTTGAATGGGGTGGAGAACAACAAAAGGCATTCGACGAACTAAAGCGACGGCTCCAGTCACCACCGATTCTCGGCCACTTCGACCAATCAGCCGAAACGGAAGTTCACACGGACGCCAGTAATACAGGACTCGGAGCGGTACTGGTCCAACGACAAGACGGTGCGGAGCGCGTGATCGCATACGCTAGCCGGACGCTGTCGAACGCGGAACGCAATTACTCGACGACCGAGAAGGAATGTCTGGCCGTCGTCTGGGCCATCACGAAATTCCGCCCATACTTGTACGGGACTCCTTTCGGGTGGTCACCGACCACCATTCGCTGTGTTGGTTAGCGAGCCTGAAGGACCCATCGGGACGCCTCGCTCGGTGGAGCCTACGACTGCAAGAGTACGACGTGACCGTGGTCTACAAGTCAGGCCGAAAACACAGCGACGCCGACTGCCTGTCCAGAGCCCCTGTCGAGTCAGCTACCGGATGTGCCAAAGACGACGGCGACGACGACGACCACTTTCTTGGCGCGGTGAGCATTCACGGTATGGCAGCGCTCCAGCGGGACGATCCTGAGTTGCGTGCACTGATCGACCACTTGGAGGGACGAGGGGGTACGATTCCCCGAGTCTTCTCACGTGACCTGCCAAGATTCGCCGTCCGGAGAGGTATCCTCTACAAAGAGAACTTCGGGGACAGCAACTCGACGTGGCTCCTGGTGATTCCTGCTAGTCTTCGAGAAGAGATCTTCCAAGCCTGCCACGACGACCCAACATCTGGTCACCTTGGCTACAGTAGGACTCTTGCACGGATCCGAGAGAAATACTACTGGCCCAAGCTCCCGAAGACTGTCCACCTCTACGTCCGTTCGTGCCACGAATGCCAACGACGCAAGAAACCACCGACGAAGCCGGCAGGTCTCCTGCAACCGATAGCGCCCCCGACTGCACCATTCCAGCAGATTGGAATGGACCTTCTCGGACCATTCCCGCCGTCGACGCAGGGAAACCGTTGGATAATCGTGGCAACTGATTATCTCACCAGGTACGCCGAGACAAAAGCACTCCCGTCGGGGACCGCCGTGGAAGTAGCCAAGTTCTTCGTGGAGTCTATCGTCCTCCGACACGGCGCTCCCCAAGTCCTGATTACGGACCGAGGATCCTCGTTCATGGCGCAACTGACACAAGAGATACTCCGCCTGAGCCACACCGACCACCGCCGGACCACGGCATACCACCCGCAGACCAACGGGCTGACGGAACGACTAAACAAGACCATCGCCGACATGATTTCGATATACGTGGACGTGGAACACAAGACGTGGGATGAAGTGTTGCCCTACGTCACGTTCGCGTACAATACGGCGATTCAAGAAACTACCGGCATTACACCTTTTCAGCTGGTGCACGGCAGAAAGGTGACGACGATGCTCGACGCCATGCTGCCCCACGACCCGACGGACGACAGCACCGACGACGCCCAGCTGGTCACCCAACGAGCAGAAGAAGTACGCCAGCTAGCCCGTCTGCGAATAAAGAACCAGCAACGTGTGGACGCTGGCCGGTACAACCTTCGTCGCCGCGACGTGGAGTTCCAGCCCGGAGACAGGGTGTGGGTGTGGACGCCCATTCGCCGCCGCGGACTCAGCGAAAAACTGTTAAAACGCTACTTCGGACCCTACAAGGTCATCCGCCGCCTTGGGGACTTGAACTACGAGGTGCTCCCCGACGGAACCCGACCATCAGGACGCCGCCAGCCACGACCCGAAGTCGTCCACGTCGTTCGACTCAAGCCGTTCTACGCACGATAGGATTGCGATACTGCATGTTTATTTCGTTTCACCGTACATTTTTTAGCCATTTCTGTTTTCCTTTCACGTTGCATCGGGACGATGCACTTTTAAAAGGGGGATAATGCCGCCCGCAGAGCCGAGAAAGCAACGCTCGGTCACGGTCTTCTAGAAGATTCCCATTCATTCTCGCACTAATTGTAACTTTCCCTTTGCTTTGTTGTTCTCGAAAGTGCCAGTTCATCCTCGCCCCGAGCGCGCGACGCTCGAACTTTCTTTGCCGAACTTTCGAGATAACGACGCACTCTAGATAAGCAGCTGCCCGCGACCTTGTCGAGTCAGTGTCGCTCGCGCTCTGTTGTCGCCGCCGAATCGCCGCCTGCTTTTCTGCTGCCTCGACGTTCTTTCGTTCTTTACTTATTTTGGTTGGCACAAGTTCGCCCATTAAACCTTTATTTTCAGTTTACTCTTCGCCTTCTTGTCGCCTTAATTCGTGACAATATAAAAAAATCCTTATTTTTCAGGGTGTCTACGAAGTTGACATTTTCAAATTCCAGTGTTTTCCAGGTTTTCCCTGAGTACTTTTGTGTACTTTCCGCTGCGCTTTAGCCCGTGGGCTGAGGCGCAGCGAGACGAAATCCAAGTGGCTCGTCACGCAGCGCGCCCGCCCTGCTGCTGGCGTACGGCGGCAGGGGTACACCTGGCGGCTGACAACCTGACGACGATCTCCATCGGCGTGCAGCAACCGCAATTGCACCTTAAAAAAACCGGCATCAACTATACATGTGAGTTGTACAATAAAGAGCGTATCACCTATCAGTCCGTGTTGCAGAGCCGCTGGGTTCCGTCACCGAGTGCGTTCTTCTTTTTTGTATCCGAAGCCCGGTGTCGATGCCGAAGGCGCTTCGCTGGCTTCGCAGCGCCGTGGAATGCCGTCGTTTACGTTTGCGGCGCGTTCGAGGCGTCGGCGTCGCGCGCAGTAGCGGCGTCGTACGGGATGAACTTGATATCTGCCGTCCGCCGAAGAATTTCCATACGACGACACCACATTCGATGAACGTTTTAAAATGAGTCCGTCTAATACGCACACATTTGAAAGAATCAGTCCGCCGAAAACGCGCACATTTCAAAATCAGTCCGCCGGGACACGTGATTGGCTGGTGCACGCCCTGCCCTTCTGCCTTCCCGTCCGACAGCGCCCCTGACGGGGTGCGCCTAGGCGCAGAACACCGATCTTTGATTATAATTTTAATAGGGAAATCGGACGCCCTTCAATGTAATTTTAGGATTTTTAGGATGCTTAGAGCCCGTGGATTGCGTTATGACAATAAATAGACGATCTCAGAATCCACTTGAGTGCCCCTTTAACAAAAAAACAGGACTTTGCTTGTTATGCTGATGGTCCTTGATTCTTTTGTTCGGGTACTTCTCGATTGCTGCCACAGTGTGATTAGCAGCGTTGCTGTATTTTACGAACATTTATTACTAACGATTCAATATGGATCAACACTAAAGAACTTGATGCAAACCACGTAGTCCTATGTTGGCGACGAGATATTTTGGTGGCACCACCTCGCAGGCGCTCTCCTGGTTCGTTGCGAGTACACTCTACGAAAAGGGGGATCGGTATTTTGTCCCTCTGGGGACCAAATGCGCTGCCACCACCCTTTGTCCCCTCGGGGCTAACGGGGAGGGGAGCAACCTTGCGCCCCTCCCCTTTCCCTCAAAGTTAAACCCCCAGGACTATCTTTCGCATCCTTGCATTTAGGCCATCGGCACTAAATGTTTTTCCCTAACTATATTTATTACTAATTTGCGCTCTTACAGACCCAGGTGGCGTTACTGTAATGTCAAATTGAAAATTGGCAAAAAAAAAAAGAGTATTGCTGGAATAGATTTTTTTACGCTGATTGCATTCACATTTGAACAACGCGCATTTCGCATTTGTACACGAATTATACAGTTACACACGGACAAGGAAATATGAAACAGGTGACAAACTCACGCAACACACACGCACAACACACACGATTCGACACGCTAACCCGATCGCCGCTTCCAAAGGATACCCATGCGCCTCTTATACTGATAATTTAGAAGTCGTTTGGTCGGTGAAACATCGTCCGTGAATGATATTACAAATATGGTGGTGCATTCGCAGCAATATTGTTGTACAATATTAGAGCGCAGCTCTTAGGCGCTCGTTCCCAGGTTCCGCGGGGTAGCCGTCGCCGTCGGCCTAATCCGCGCGCGTTGCATTATGGGACGTCACAGATTTATACACCAATTCAATTCCCCGCTAAATTTAGCCAAGGAACTGAATTTGTGTGTAGGTCTCGACGTCCCACAATTCAACACTACGCATTTAGTTTCCCCGCTTAATTAAGCTGTAAAACTGACGTAACATGACCTCACCAGCTCTTAGTTTCCCTGCTAAATTTAGCGGATAAACTTAATTGGGTTTCAGCTCACGTGGCGTCAGTTTTCCATCTAAATTTAGCGGGGCAATTGTGCCAGGAAGGTGATGAGTGGCCGCAGACTGTCGCCACGAAGCGGCGTGAACAGGTGGGCTAAGTCGGTGAGCACGCGTCTCAAGGATACACATGCGAGGAAATTCCCCTACAGCGTGCAATTCGAGTAACAAGTGTCGAAGAAACGTGAGTGTTGACAAAACGTGTGTCCATGAACCGTGTATTCACGGAAAGGTGTCTATGAAACGCGTTTTCCCAAAGCGTAGGAAGAAAAAAAAAAGTCAGTATTTTACCTGGAGTTGTCACATAGTTCCAGACAACTAATGGCAGGCGATTAGCGGTATAATTTCGGGGACATTATTCTCCTGGGTGCCAGAAGATAGACACTGCATTATTCCTCCTGCCTTCCTCCTCCACCCTTCCTCCTTCCCCCTTCTCCTCCCCTCACTCCCTTCCCCTCTTCCCCTGCTCCCTCATGACGTCATTGTGATCCTCGTGAAGGTCTCGTGAAAGTCACTGTGAAGGTCGTGACCTTCGTCGTAAACTTCACGAGTGACCTTCGTGACTTCACCTCTTGAACTTCGTGACGTAACTCGTGACGTCACTTGTGACCCTCGTCACGGCCTCGTGAAGGTCCCTGTGAAGGTCGTGGCCTTCATCATGACCTTCATGAGTGACCTTCGTGATGTGACTGGTTGCCTTCGTGACGTCATACGGGACGTCACGTGCGACGTCATTATGGGAAACGTCCCATAATGCAACGCGCGCGGCTACGCCGACTGCGACGGCGACTCCGCTGCAAGCCAGAAAAGGGCGCCTAAGAGCTGCGCCCTAAAAAGTATATGCCTGAAATACATAATCTGAAAATCCATAGTTACGCTCGTCCTGTACGGAACAAACAAGTAATGGTAGCTTACGTATTATGCCCTATACTCACTCACAACACAGTTATCTTTGACAATACCTAACTACATTGCGCATTAAGTAAAATATAATAACTATATAAAGGCGTGGGATGACTTTCGGTGAAATTGATTAGAAGCTACAATGTTGCTGCAATCGCAAGACATTCACATTATCTCTTCTTTATTATATTTGAAGTTCTTGTTTTTTACACTCGGCACTGCTCATGGCGTAAGAGTTAAAGGTGATTACGCCATGTTGAGACAGAGAGGTGAACTAGAAGTGCCTGTCGCAAATTTGTGGCCATGGAAAAGCAAAAAGTCGCATACGTTTTTGAAAAGTTTGGCGCACGGCCAGTCAAATTCAGGCGACTGAGTACTTTTTTTCTTTCCAATTTTAACAAACAATTGATTATAAATTTAAAATCTCTCGCCGAGAAGCGCAACGCGCAATATGCGCAATTCTTGGCTCCACGAAGCTAGACATACAGACGGTAGTAATTCATAACATTTGGAAATTTCATCTTTTGGGACGCTGAAATATCGCTGACTTACTATATTTAGCTACTATCTCAATCGCGATGGGGCTTGCACGTTTTGAGTTGACCGGGTGAATAATCGGGGATTGAGTTGAAACGGGTCAGAAAGCAAGCCACCGCTTCTTCTTGTTAGTAATTTTGAGAAAATGTTTGTTTACTGGTTAACATAATTAATAAATGGAATCAACTTGGATACAAAAAGAGACCACCGCTCAGAGAACACATTAAAACCAACATAATACACGAAGTCGTTTTCACTGATGTGTATATTACACACTCAGAGGTTCTTGAATTTCGCTATCCTGTGTTCTATTTGACGAGGCACTTGTTTCTAAGTTTCATTTTGTCTGTATCATAAAAGAAAGCACTATGGTCGTCATGGTAGATGTTGTAGAGGGGTAATGAGCTGCATATTCTATTTTCATTACCCTGCTTTTTGTACACCATCATCTCTGCACTTCGACACCTCAACGCCAGAGGTGTTTGTTAGAACGACCTAGCGGTGCCACGTTCTCATGCTTTGGTAAGTTGTCATACTACAAAGATCACTTCACTAAATAAACACAACGCGTGAAACAGGCGTTGCCGCGCGTTACCCAAACACAAGATGAAGCGAGCTGGCGAGCCAAGGGATCGAAGATCTGGGTAGTCTGTCCTACCCCCGATGTCACAAAGTATGATGATGATAGCTAGAGATGCGCCCCCTCAATTCGCGCACCCCGTCAATACCCACAAAAAAGTGTAAAAATATTTTATTATTTATAACAAATTAAACCTGGCAAGCGTTTGTTTACGTCGCTGTACATCGAGTGCGCACATTTTTTTAAAATTTTGTTTATGTTTTGTTTTGCAAACTGTCAACAACAGCATGTTTTTCTTTTCTTTTTTTGACAATAAAAGCGAAAATTTGAGCTAAAAAGAGGTGACTAGTGACCTATAATTTTTTTAAATAGATGAGTTTATTACTTTAAAGTAGTTAGAAACATAATTATAGAGAAAGTTACGTTCTCTAAAGTAAACAGCTCGGCATACGCCTTCAACATTTTTGTTTTTGCGCGTTCCTCACTTTTAAGGAACGACGTGGCCAGCGTTCGGAGAAACACCGTTATAATGTGTTTAGTGTTTTACTTTGGTTGTCCGTGTTGTCACTTTCGAGCCCTATATCAGTAGTTGTGCTAGAGTGCACTTTTTTTATTTTCTATTTTGTTGGTATTCTTATAGCGAAAGACATGCTTAAATATATTTTGTAGATGAAATTATTAATTTTTTGAATAATGTCTCAGCCTAAATTATAAAACAGACGAAACTCTCACAACTGTGAGCCTGTAGCATCTGTTGGAAGGAATATTAACTCCCCTAATACACTTTTCGTCTCGTGCGTCGTTTTTGCCATGATGGGCTTTAACCTAACTTTTACGAAACAGCAATATTTTTTTGCAAATTATAAACTTTGGGTTTATATACCTTCAAGCTTTCTGTGAGTTACTATATTAGAAGATGATTAATAGCTCAATTTTGAATACAAAAATAAAAAGCCTGTTATCGAACTCCCCGACAGCGGGTCCCACATTCGCTTAATGTCACACTCGACGCGTTTTACCAAATCGCGTTTCAGGCACGACGCAAAAAGTTCAAATTTTGTATTTTCTCTGAGCAAGGAAATCTGCACAACTGTTATTTAAAGGTTGCGATATATGCTTTTTATTTCAAACAAACATCTTACACACTTAACATCGACTGAACATCCATCACCCAATCACCTTGCATCTTGAAATGTGAATTTCGGAAAACATCATATTTTGAAAGAAAGTTTAGAAACGCACTTTTTAAAACGTCATCTTTCGTGTTGAAACTTCAAGATATCTCACACGCGCTCTATGAAATTCTAAAGTTACTTATTTAAAGAATTGCGTGCACTGGTGTGCGGTTTTATTTGCTTGCTTAATTAAACAGATGCCCAAGGGGTCACGGGGAGGGCCAAGTTGAGTCCCGTGGAATTAATGTTGTTCACACACTCGTGATATTAATTTTCCTCTAACCCCTCTACTCACTTCACTATACAGAATTCGATAAAAGGTTTACGAACCGGGTTTTATTTCCTTTCGGAGTAGCTGTCTCCATAGGCAACGAGTATTAAATGTTCTCGAATATAAAGAAAATACAGCGATGATGTGCTCACCATCAAACCTTTATTGGTCTTGTACTTATTAAGGGCATGTTAGCATACTTTGTACCTGAAGTTCCAGTTCGGACAACCCTTCCTCTTTTTATTGTTTTGAAAATGAGGTACACGCTACTGTTAT
Organism: Ixodes ricinus; assembly: GCA_037355805.1. Classification (NCBI taxonomy): domain Eukaryota; kingdom Metazoa; phylum Arthropoda; class Arachnida; order Ixodida; family Ixodidae; genus Ixodes; species Ixodes ricinus. Next base: position 26,232 of record JAZHYW010046710.1, read on the forward strand.
AACCAAGGACGTTATAGTTGGCAGGAGGTGGCGTCCGTACTCCCCGCACACGGAGCGGAGTGTAGCGGAAGTAGGCGTGGAAACGAAGTGTCCCGTCAGTCTTTCGGTGATTGAGCGTATTCATTTCCTGCGTCATTTTTCGTCTTCTAAGTTCCCCATCTTTTACCACAGTATACGGTAATATTCATCATTATTAGGAAACTAACCTAACGTACGCCGCCACATAAATATGAGGCAAACAACCGCGTTGCCATGGCATTGTCATGGCAACGCGTTTGAGGTAACTCCACGAAATGTCGCCTCAGTCTCTCGGCCAACGAGACGATCCTTTTCAGGTGTGTCTTCTTCTATGTTTTAAATCTTTCACTGCAATATGGGGTAATTTTAATCGCAATAAGAAAACGCAGGTAATCAAGGTCACCATGAAAATATGGCGGAAACAACCGCGTCAAAATTACACTTACCATGGTAACGCGGTTGTTTGCCTTATATTTACATAACAAAATCCACTGAATCGGGCTGCAACGGGTGAGACTTTGAGCCCAACACTTGCCTGACCTGTGCTAAGTCGGCGGAGAGCGGATGCACTCAGCCTCGCGCCGGGGCCGCCGTCTCAGAGTGAGTCGTCATAGCGCGGCTTTTGAAAGCGATCGTGTCAGTCGTCGTAGGCAGGAATGCTGAAAATCTCATTGCAGGTTGAGAAAGTTGTTCAAGCCCTGCTTCAAGCAGGTGTTCGTTTCACTCCGTGTTTGTGAGATTGCGCGTTCGCATCAAAAGTTTTTTTGTTGAAGTTCGAAGATAGGCGCCGAAAAAAACAAGGACAGGAAGAGACGTAAACACTGGCGCACTCGCAACTAACATTTATTGAAAAAACGAATCTCTTATATTGCCGTGAAAAAACCCTTCGGCATGACTAGGCATGGTGTAGACTCCTTTCCAGAAAATCAAATCCCTTTCTCGATAAGGTAATTGACGTGTCACTTGTGCACATCTTGTTGCCCTTGCTTTGATTTCAAAGGCCTCATGGACCTCCCAGGATATCTTATCTTGGTATCTGGCCAGAAATGTTGTGTCTTTAAATGACGGGGAGCAGGGGCAGCGGTTGCAGTGCCGTGCCGTGAAGAAGGGTTTTTCACGGCTATATAAGGGATTCGTTTTTCAATAAATGTTAGTTGCGAGTGCGCCAGTGTTTACGTCTCTTCTTGTCCTTGTTTTTCGGCGCCTATCTTCGATCATGAACCAACTGGCCAAAAATGCCATCATAATGCAGTTCTTTTGGTGCGCCGATCGCATCAAAACCAGCCGAGACAGCGGGCAGACGAAGCAGGCAAGGAGCAGACGACCAAGAGGCAAGCAGGGAATAGGAGCTGCGCGTCGTCCAAAGAGGTCGGAAGCTTCTGAAGGCTTCTAGACGCCACCAGAGGTAAACCTGGAAGAGACTTTCGGTTTGGAGGGACACACGGCCAAGGATGACGGAAACCGAAAATCGCTTGGGCGGACTCTGTCATCCTTGTGGGCGGACCCACAGACCGCGACATCTGCTTCCGGCTTCGCTTGGAATTTTCTCGTTTGGCTGCTTTGAGCTTTATCTTGTGCGAGTCGGTGGCGTCGTTACGCAAGGCTGTCTGGGATTGAGTTATCTTTGCGGTGTTGCTGAGCAAGGCGTGAAGTTAGGCCCTGCGGTATTCAAACGTGCTTGGTTATAACCCCTTTAACCGCGTTACGAAGAAAGTAAGAACCTTCATTCAGTTTAGAATCCGAGGAGAATCTCATAAAATCCACCTGTTACCAACAAGTTGTTTCATGAGATGATAATAACCATGGCACCGGCTAGCATTAATGAACGACATTTAACAAACCGCAACAAGCACTACAGAGCTAACGTTCTGTATATAGAGCAAAAAACGAGACGCCTAAGAGCTGCGCTCTAGAAACACCTCTCTGATCGACTCTTGAAATACAGCGATGTCTCGCTAAAATAAACACCAGAGTTCCTGAAAAAAAATTCGTCCATAATTGAGTTGCTCGTAATAACTAGACACAAATGCATGTATATTTCCAGTTTGTCGCCTAAAATGGTGTCCATATGGTGGGATACCCATATTAACGGGGTCAAAATTAACGAGACATGACTCTTGGAGATACGGCTGTGGAGGAAAGGCCCCGGCATCTCCGATACAACATCAGCATTCCTGAACTCTTTGAGTTTTGTTAAGGTTGAACCTGAGCTAAAGAAATGAACACGGGGGAAATGTGTATTATGTTTTATATGCATTTAGAAAGTTAGCAGCTCAAGCTAGTACCACAAGAAGGATGACCGATATTTTATCATAGGATGGCCTATCATATATTTATTTATCTATTAATTTATTTCCAGTGCCTACCAACAGCCAGAAACTTTAAACGGTAAAACACCATGTGAGTTTATAAAGCGTAAAAACAAGAAGAAAAAATCCAGAACTTGATCTGATGACAACACACGATATCAGATGGTCGACGCTTCTCTTGAAAGCAATGAAATCATTAAAAGGTCAACAAGGCATGTGTTAAGATGATTAAAATATGTCTGTATATGAACTACCGGAAACAAACACTGCACGAGATTACCGGCAAATATGCGGTCGTTGCGAAAGTTCCTAACAGGGTGTTTAGTTTGACGTAAGATACAATAGAAATACACTCATAACACCCATACAAACACTTGAACAAATATGTAAAGTCGCATTTACCTCGTCTTTGTTCTTAACTTGGCCAAACCTAATCGATTGAGTGCGTTTCCATACGAGTAGAACTTGAGCAGATTTTGTCTTGCGTGAAATGTTCGTGGAAACCGTTCTTGGACACGCTCTAAGTCGTTGCAGCTATAGCAGTAAGGTTGCTCCAAGCGGTGCAACAATTTTCAGACTTTGGCCAATTACCTGCGAAAATTAATCCGCGTCCCCTATGGAACGAAAAACAGCAAACCGCATTTTCTAGCGAGCGCTAGTTCTTATTTAAAAAAATGAAACAAATCGAAGGTGGAAGTGCCTCTCAACTCTCCACGTCGACTTTCGAGTGACGTACTCTGGCGGTTCACGTGGTTTCCCCTCGGGTCCTCTCTTCAGAGACCCCAGCCGCTTCCTCCGAGATTGTTGACTTTTAAAGGATTAGGCTTGTCGAAGGCAGCGAAGAGCGATCGACACAAAGGACGGCTCGCCGCGGGGCTGACGGCGAGGTGAAGCAGCGGAGGGGGACAGGTTTTGTTTGACTTCCGCGTATCCCCCAGAGACGCTGTCATTTTAGTTCCCGCAACCGCCACATGCGGCTGCAGATCGGCAAATAATTGGTTTTTTTGCTTGGCGATTACGCAGCAGAATAGAATTTTTTTTCGGGGATAAGTGACGCGTTTTTGGTCACTTCCCAAGCAGCAAAGATTTTGGCCAAGCAATGGCCAATGGCTGGTGATGGTATTTTTTAGCAAGTGGCCAAAGAGTGGCCATTCATTGGTCAATGTTTGGCCGATGGCTGATGGCCAGTGGCCATTGGCCAATTGCCAGAGAAAGGCCAGTCATCGGCCAATCTCTTGCCACTGTCTGGCCACTTGCCAAAGGACCATTGCCAGGCACAGGCCATAGATTGGCCAACTCTGTGCTGCTTGGGTTGGGCTTGCATAAACAATATGAAAAGTGCAAACTGGCAATTCTTTCAACATTAAAATCGTTGCACTGCCCCTTTAAGCAAAATAAGTCTTCTGCACTATACAAAAATTATGAAGGATTTTGGAACAAATAACTGAGGGGTCATTCCATCCAAAGGAGACGGCGATTTTCGTCATATTTTGGATATGCTTGAAAAAAATAATATGAATAGAGACACGTTTGAAAGTAAGGATGACTAAGTTTGAGGGCTGAATTACGTTTATTTTTGCTTACGTCATTCTCCAAAGTGCGGGGAATCGGAGAAAACCTTCTGTATTTCGAAAAATTGCTGAAAAAAAGCTATTCTTACCATATAATTTAAAGTTTGCATGCAATCGATCACTAATATATTCTATCTTACCTTGAAAGTAAAACACCTTACGCCGCCATTTTGGGTCCAGACAGGCACTCCAAACCTAAGCAAATTTTTAAGATTTCTTGATTTTTTTAGTCAACTTGAAATTAAAATTTGACTAAGAAACTTTTTTTACTTATTTTTCTAAACCTTATGCTCGACTAGGTTGCATTACAATCATAAAACATTATTCGGACAGTTTTTAATTAAATGGTGAATATGTCACTTTCTTCAAAAACGGCCCTATAGAGGGTAAAAAAAAGCCATGTGGGCAACGGTGCTCGCATTTTCTGAAATAGCCAAAAGGTTAACCGACCCCCTCTGTTCAACATATCAAAAAATTGGAAAAGTACTTTTTGTTATTTTGGAGAAATTATTTTTAAATATGAGGCAGAACGGCATCACCTTTAGACGTCCACCTCATCGGTAACGCACGCCGTCGTCTGCTACGTTCGAGTGAAACACCGCACGGGGTACTTAATTTCGTTAATTATATTTGTATAGCTAACCCTAAGAATCTTGACATTATGACATGTCTATTTATAGTGACTAGAAAGTGCATAATTTGTTTTGCCCTAAACATCATGTCCGGGTGCGCTTGCAAGTTGAATAGCGACAACTCGAAATATTGTTTGGGATACTTTTTATCAAAGCCGAAACAAAGCACATTTGTAGCTCACCGACATTTCTTTTTCTTATGTACATAAATGTAATATATAGTCCAGAAATACTATATCACATTTAGAATATCAGTGTTTCATTGGCTTTCAGTTCATGTCATAGGCTAAAACACTGCGCACGTCTGGAACGTCACCGGTATGATCCGTCTGCTGCGATGTGTTTAAATTCGCATGCAAAACTCTTCCGGCACGATGGATGTGGGTGTTATTTTAGCTACCACGTAATAATATTCTTTTGGCACGCTAATTTGAAGGTTTTAATTCCACTTTACATGTGCTCAGGTGACGGGAGACAAAGCCGTCGTCTGCTAACCGAGTTTGTGATTGCAGACGGTTCGTCAGAATTGGTTAGCAGACGGCGCGTCTGCACTTTTTGGTCATACTGCGTTTGCTTTTAAAAAATGAAATAGTGGACGCGGGAGATCGTCAACGATGCCGAGCGATAACGGTGATTTGGCTTCCTCTTCAACGAAAAGGTATTGTGGTGCGAATACATAGTGAAACTGAAAAACAGACAGTGAAACATTGGAAGAAGCAGAACATTAAAAGTGGATATTCAGGCCAACGGACATTCGAAGGTTATGACACAACAGAAAGATGTTGCGTGTTTACCGCTTGTAAAATATATGTCTACCCTATATAAAAAAAAGTTCCGTGTTGTGCTCCTATAAAAAACAAAAAAACTCCTAAATATGAGTATTCGCTTGCCCTTTCTGGTATATTGAGGTCTTATCTGAGTGACATCTCTACCCTATTTATGCCTCGGAACAGCACCGCTGTAAACATGTAGGATTAGAGTTGCCCAGAAACAATGTCATAACTGATAGTGGATAAGAAAGGAGGCTCATTTTAAAACAGTGGGTTTACATATGCCAACATTCTCTTTAATTGCAGTTCCGTTGATTCCGCAGCGGATTGTTCGTTTGGCCCAGGAAGTTGCCATCTCAAACACTACGTACGAACAACGTGGGTCAAGCTGTTTTCAGACTTGCCACAAGACCAACAGGATGTTATTTGTCGTCGTGGAAAAAGACTCAAGTCTACTGTCACGGACATATGTGCACACCATTTTTACATGTACTTTTCTAAGTACACGACCCACACCACTTCCAAGCTGTGCGTGGACCCCTTCGCGGAACACAGAAGATCATGCCGCGGAACTTCTGTTATTTCGAACACTTTGGCGCAAAGGCTGATATCCCTCGGCTTAGTTTCTGGTGACAGGTTATGTCCCAAATGTTATATGAAGTGTGCAAATCTGAAACAGGCATCTGAGCTTGACAGCGACAGAGCAGCTACAATGCCATCCGGGGAGGATGTTGCGGATACACCTTACAGCCCCACAACAGAGGCCTCAGGAAGCAGAAAGCGTCCCGCAAAGGACCGCGAGAGCCCTAAGCCATCCAAGTGCAAAAATCCGGATTCAAATTTCTGCGTGGATGCCTGTGCCAGTGTCTATTCGAATATGTCACAAACTGAAATTCCTGGAGATGACAAATCATTGCTGCGCGATTATAAGTCTTTCGTGGGTAGCCTTCGAAAAAAATTTCAAAGCTCGAAGTCCAGACAAGAGAAGCTGTTAATTCTTGCACTATGCCCGCCATCTTGGACAATATCCGAAACTAGTGGATATTTTGGTTGCGGCAAGAAGATAGTTCGATCTGCCAGACGACTCCGAGACACGAGGGGAATTCTCGAAAAACCCGATCCACAAAAAAATCGCCCACTGTCCTCCGAAGTGAAAACCTCAATTGAGGCCTTTTACCAAGATGACAGGATATCGTACTGTCTTCCTGGGATGAAAGACGTCCTGAAAGGAAATCAAAAGCGGCTTCTTTTGTTGAATATAAAAGAAGCTTTCATTCAATGGAAAGAGGAAAATCCAGACCTGCCAGCCTCTTTCTCAACCTTCGCATCCCTGCGTCCCCCTGGTGTGTGTTAGCAGGCTCAGCTGGCACACACTCTGTTTGTGTGTGCGAGTACCATCAAAACGTCAAGCTTATGCTCCATGCACTGGGAATAAAAGAAACCTGTGGCGAGCTCATGGCTTTAACCGTTTGTTCACTCGAAGAAGAGAGCTGCATGATGAACACCTGCTCGAGATGCCCAGGACCAGAACCGCTAAAAACTTTTCTCCAAGGCAAGACTCCCGAAGACGACGAAATAAAGTACAAGCGGTGGGTTCACTCGGAGAAGTGCCTGCTCATGACAGTTGTATCGAGTGCCACAGAAGTAGTGGAAGAACTCCTCGAAAAGCTGGAGAACTTGAAACGTCATCACTATGTAAGCAAAGTTCAGTCAAATTATCTTAGGTTTCTGAAATCGACACTTCCACCAACCGAGGCAATTATCATCATGGACTTTGCAGAGAACTACAATTTCATCGTTCAGGACGCTGCGCAGTCCTTCCATTGGAACACCACGCAAGCGACACTTCATCCTGTTGTTGCCTACACTCGAAGCATGAAGGAAGGTACTGACTCGTACATTACTCATTCCTTCGTGGTTGTGTCCGACTCCCTTCAACATGACAACGCGGCAGTGCATGCATTTCAACACCACTTTCTGCATGAACTAAGAAAACAAAAACCAGACCTCGCAAAAGTTCATTATTTTACGGATGGCGCTGCTTCTCAGTATAAGAACAGGAAAAACTTCATTAACCTCTGCTTTCACAAGGAAGATTTCGAGTTGGAAGCGACGTGGCACTTTTTCGCCACATCTCATGGAAAAAGCCCTTGTGATGGCTTAGGCGGCACTATAAAAAGGCTGGCTAGCAAAGCTAGCATTCAAAGGCCATTTGACAGTCAGATCATCACAGCACAAGATCTTTATGAATGGGCGAAGACTTCAATGAAAACTGTGAACGTCATATGGGTTCCAGATAGCGTCGTCACAGCTGAGAGAGAAAGACTCAGCAACCGCTATGAGCAAGCAAAAGCCATACCAAACACACGTCAATACCATTATGTGGCACCTATAGGACACGGGCATGTGGTTGCTAAAATAACGTCCACATCAAACGTGCAGGAAGAGTTCTCCGTGCGACGCTAAAGACATTGCAGCAGAAGAACTATACCGGTGATGTTCCAGACGTGTGCAGTGTTCTAGACTATATATATGAGGTGAACTGAAAGCCAATGAAACACTGATATTCTAAATGTGATATAGTATATTTGAACTGTATATTACATTTATGTACATAAGAAAAAGAAATGTCGGTGAGCTACAAATGTGCTTTGTTTCGGCTTTGATAAAAAGTATCCCAAACAATATTTCGAGTTGTCGCTATTCAACTTGCAAGCGCACCCGGATATGATGTTTAGGGCAAAACAAAGTATGCACTTTCTAGTCACTATAAATAAACATGTCATAATGTCAAGATTCTTAGCGTTAGCTATACAAATAAAATTAACGAAATTAAGTTCCCCGTGCAGTGTTTCACTCGACCGTACCAGACGGCGGCGTGCGTTGGCGACGATGGTGGACACCTGGAGGCGATGCCGTTCTGCCTCATATTTAAAAAATAATTTCTCCAAAATATCAAAAAGTACTTTTCTAATTTTTTGATATGTTGAACAGAGGGGGTCGGTTAACCTTTTGGCTATTTCAGAAAATGCGAGCACCGTTGCCCACATGGCTTTTTTTACCCTCTATATGGCCGTTTTTGAAGAAAGTGACATATTCACAATTTAATTAAAAACTGTCCGAATAATTTTTTATGATTGTAATGCAACCTAGTCGAGCATAAGGTTCAGAAAAATAAGTAAAAAAAGTTTCTTAGTCAAATTTTAATTTCAAGTTGACTTTAAAAAAATTAAGAAATCTTAAAAATTTGCTTAGGTTTTGAGTGCCTGTTTGGACCCAACATGGCGGCGTAAGGTGTTTTACTTTCAAGGTAAGATAGAATATATTAGTGATCGATTGCATGCAAACTTAAGATTATGTGGTAAGAATAGCTTTTTTCAGCAATTTTTCGAAGTACAGGAGGTTTTCTCTGATTCCCCGCGCTTTGGAGAATGACGTCAGCGAAAATAAACATAATTCAGCCTTCACGCTTAGTCATCCTTACTTTCAAACCTGTCTTTATTCATATTATTTTTCTCGACCATATCCAAAATATGACGAAAATTGCCGTCTCCTTTGGCATGGAATGACCCTGAGGCGGGTAACAATGCCTAGCACTTTACAAGTGGCTGATAGGATCATTCCAACATGATTGTTGAAATCAAGTTTCCCAACAAGCATAACGTTAAGATCCCGCACAACCAACAGATGTTTAATAACGGCGTTGTCTAGATAGTAATCAAATAGAGCAGGCAGGGTTTTGCGTATGAACGATATGACTTGCGTTTTTTGTAGATTTTGATAGATCAGATTATCTGCACGCCATGTGGACATACCATTAAGGTTAGTTTGCAACAAGGCTCGGTCAGGCCTTCCCACTTTGGTCCATCCTGTCACCGAAGAAGGAAACGTCGAAGTCGCGTCGCCTCCATTAGGCAAACGGTGCTGGTGGTCCATTTGCTGAAGGGGCAGTGTGGCGCTGCGTCGACGGTCCGGACTTCTGTGCGGCCGAAGCACCACGACGGGGAACATCGACATGCCTCTAAGCTACCTCGGAGTAGTTGCGGCCATGTTTGGCAGCCCCGAAGAAGCCTCTCAACTGATTGACGACGGCTGAGTTAAACTCGTCGGCACGCTTGAAAACTAGAGCGCTGGTGTTGGACAGTTCATTCTAAATACATACGTTTTCCGCCTTCAATGATTTTACTTCTGCTGCCAGGGTTTCGAATTTTGCGAGTGCGTTCAGAAGGCTGATGAGTTCTGCCGACACACCGGACTCACCCAGGACGGGTGCAGACGAACCCGTATCTTCCGCTGAAGACGCCTCTTGATTGTCCACGACGCCAGTCTCTGTATGTCACCTTATACATACGATTTCGTTCCGTAGGTTAGACCATCTGTAGTAAAACGCAATGTCACTCTCACAACTCTCGTTTATGCGACTTGAAATGCGGTGATTTCAAACGCGGTTGCAATTTCTAAGTTTTGCACGGCGTAAACTTTTCACCGTGCACCCTCTTGCACAAGAAAGCACACTACACCCTGGGTATGCTTATTGCGGCGAAGTCTAAATCATTCCAAGCTCACTATTCTGCAGGACCACTGCCAAGGCCGGTCCTGCAGAATAGTTCAGTGGTCCTGCACTATTCTGCAGGACCACTGCCCTTTTAAGGGCAGGACCACTGCCCTTAAAGATACTAGAACGTTCTTGACAGCAGCAATTTGATTTTGTTGTCGGTGGCATAAACAGCAATTTCTACGTTGTACCTGCATCCTTTCACACTGCTATAGCCTCTGAGTGCTCGAGAAAAGTCTGGCTTTGCTTATTATGTTCAATCTTGTGCCCTATTGATTACTTCTTTGGAATTTGCGTCAGCAAATGCCGTAGCGTCATTTGCTACTGAGCGTTAATACGGTACTCAATGCTCACTACACTCTGCGTTTCTTAACTGTCAGCGGCCAGAGGAAAAAAAATCGGTCACGCGAGCAAAAAAAATTACAAATCTGGGCGATTGCTTTCCACGCAGCTTAATCATTATGTAAATGAGAGCCCCTTTTTGCTGTTTGCCATATGGGATGTCGGAATACATTTTCTGTAATTTATTTCACCCTTGGGATATATATTTTTGCCCGAGTTTTGGAGATAGAGAAATATCTTATGCCTGATTTGATGTTTGTGCGTGATTCGTCGCTGCTTCAATAATGATACGGGAACATTGGCAAATATATGCAACCAACTTGCTTTTTTTAAGACATTCAGGTACAATCAGCATTTATGCACTCTGGAACCAATTCAAATTAAAAGTTCACGGCCTCGTTAACAAATGTATTCTCCCCGGATTACAATCATCGAAAACTAAGAACAAGCCTTGGGTGTCAAAAGAAGTAAGACAGGTTGTTAAAACGAAAGCGGAGAGTGTACCTTCGTTTTAGAAATAAGGGTGATCATCGAACAGAGCAAGCACAGAAAATTAAATTCTCTTTCTCGAACTTCAATAAAAATTAAGAAAACGCTTATTTCAGGAAGTTGCATACGAAATTAAAAGTAAAGACTGCTAAATATTATACATTTGTAAATTCAAAGAAGGAGATAATACATCTGTTCCTCATCTCTTCAAAAATGACACACTTATCGTTGATGAGGAAAGGAATGCTACTTATCTCAATGAGCTTTAGGAATATTTTTTTCTTAAACATGATACCTCGTGCTGTCACCCAAATGTGCAAACGATGGCACAATTTGTTAAGCGCCGTTCGCACACTTGCAACCGAGTAGGACGGATAGAGACAAGACCGGTTTTTAAGTCTCTTGCGACATGTAAGACAAGCTCCGCAGCAGCAGATCCGGTCCCAAGACATCGCAAGAACCTAAAAACCTGTCTTGTCTCTTTCCGTCCTACTCGGTTGCATTTGTGTGAACGGCGCTTTATGTAATTCTTAAAAATGACATCGAATACCTTAAATATTAAGATTACTTGATGTAAATAAAAAGACCCGGACGAGATAAAATTTCTCCTGTTATATTTAATAACTCTTCTGAGGAGTTAGCAAAATATTTATTCGTGCTTTTTAACAAATCCTAAAGATTTAAAAAAATCTTCCATTCATTCGACTGCAACTGGAAAATACAGCGGCAATACACACATCAGGAGCCAAAAAGTGTGAAGAAAGTTTTACCCGTTCTTTTTATCATGCATAGGTGGCAAACTCATGCAACATATTATTTGTAGCAATCTCATTGCTGACTTCAATATTCAATATTCACACTTTTTTTATTCGCTATCAGCATGGCTTTTGCGCTGGAGCTTCTTGTAACACAGCACTTGTAGACGTTTGTCACTTTCTTTTGTGCCATGGAAACTGGGAATGGTGTAGATGAGGCACGAAGCCAGGAGGGGGGGGGCATGGGGCTCGCCCCCGAAATCTTCCATTTTGCTGGGGCCTCCTCTTCCCCCTCCCCCTCATACAGCATTTTGTCATGGGCGCCCCCCCCCCCCCCCCCCGAAACAAAATCCTGGCTACGTGCCTGGTGTAGATTGTTTATTTCTGAATTTAAGAAAGTGATTTGAGCTTTTAAATTATGACTTACTATGTTATACAATTAGTTCACCGTCACGTATTGGCTTGACTGAAAAACTACCTTTGAAAGCGAAAGGAATTTGTTGCATTAAAGGTGGAAAAAACAGGGTATTATATGTCACTTCCGCAATTTTACACGGATCTGTTCACGGTACTTTGCTCTTCCTAACATATACACGAACTCATCTCTGTGACGTCACGGCGCGGTGGTGGCGCGTCGGTCGCACTTCCGGTCTGGGGCTGTGGGCAGAAGTCCCCATGCCAGACGTGTATTCCTGCGTTGTTTTGAAAGGAACCAGACAAAAGCCTGCCTTCTCGTCAAAACGCCGCGACTGGGGCCGTATCAAAAGTGTCGAGAAAGGTTTGAAGGTCAGTTTTCACATGCTCGGTTCGTCCGAGAATCTGGATATGTGCCGTGAAAAGGGAAAAGCAGACGCCGTCGGACAACGATTGCTTGGGCATGAAGCACTTGGGGTTGAATTCACGGATACTTGCGGTCATCAGATTTATTTGTTTTGTTCCAACATGAACGCCAGAAAACCGTCAAGTTGTGCGGACCACCTGCGGACTACGTTCAGTGCGTCTTCAAGTTCAAACGGCCGCCTGATTGTTCGAACTGTCGTCTGCTCTTTTAAACGTTTCTGCTTGTCGTCTGCTATCTTAGACGACGCCGGTCCGTAGACCAAATGTTGGCCCGGTACTTGCGATAAGAAGTAAGTGCTGGCCTCAAAAGACTTAAATTTGAAGGTTGGTAAGCAGGCTCGATGTAAACAGTAGATACAAGGAGATGTTGATCATTGTTACCAGTGACCATCACCGACTTGTTATGCCTAATTCAGTTGGTCCGATTCTGCTTGCGATTTTCTAGTATCGACGTCGACCATCTCAGCTACGGTTCACGCTTTTGCAGCCCGAGCGGCGTCGCGACTGAAAATTCCGAGCGAAATCTCATCATGCGAATCAGGCTTTGGCGTACATTCTGCGGCGTCCAGGCGGAATGAATCGCCACATGTCACATTATTCACGCGAAGTTTTGCGGTGTAACGAGCCTCGGTAATTTGGCTGACGCCGCTCAAGATAGTCAGACATCGCCAGGAAGACGTAGAACCAACAATTCGAACGCGAAAAAGGGCAGGGGGACTCACACTGACGCCGACAACATCGCATTTCAATGGTGTGTTTATGGGCGACGGCGAGCTTCTTGCCCACACCCCCATCGCGCATGCGCGGTGCCGGTGGCGTCTGCTAGGGGCGCTCCGGGCGCTCCGGTTTGTTTGTAAACATGAGTTGGTGTATAAAGGGATGTGGGATTTTTCATTTGAACACAATTTATAAAAAGAGAGGGTGGAGGTTTTGCCGAGTGTCGTCTTCTCCATCTGTTTATCAAGCGTGGCGTACATTTGATAACTGGATACTCTTCATTCTAAGCTTATTAACTAACTAACGTTTCTTGATTAACTTTTTAATTACCGTTTTAGGCGCCGTGTTGGAATGCAGTATTGACGGCAATTACTGTAAGAGATCAGATCGATTTAAATATTTTTAAAATTTTATATATGATAGTCTATGTTCGCTTATTTTACCCGATTCAAAAATTTCTCGGAATAAAGAAGCGCATGAAGCAAAGCCCACAATGGGTCATAGAAGATTAAAGCAGTCGTTTTGGGTTACATCTTCACTCGTGTCGCCGGCGCACCCACCAAAGAAACGCTGCCCAGACAATGACGACATGATTGAAACAACGACGTCACTCTTTGAAACATCATTATGGGCAGGGATTGTGACGCTCTTTTGGAGCACAGTTCTTAGATCGAGCAAGACACTAAAAATAATATCGATTAATTTCTGAAAAACATTACATTTTCGCAATTTCTTTAAATAAGCTAGCTTCTAGTAGTCATTCCCGTCAATACTGCAATTTCTAGATGACCTATAATACCAACTCTTAAAGGGGCCCTGCAATCATATTTAAGCGTCTACCTTTTTTGCGGTTTCCACGTCTCTTGGGGTTCGGGCAAGCCAGCGGGCACGGAGAGAGTAACTAAATATCAGTGCGTCATATTTTAACCGGATGACGCGGAAACATCCTCCACCGACGAGGGCGACCCGCGGTACCGAAAGCGCGCAAAATGTGACGTTTTTGGTCCTCGGCTTACTACTGGTCAGAGCCGCTAAAAGCTGTTTTTTTAGTTGAGATACAAAATATAAGTGTCGCGAACCGTTTCAATTATGTATGAAAGTAGTTTTTGTTCAGTATTTTAGATCAGAAAAGAAACAAATGCAGTTTATAAAGTATGGAAACAAGAAATGACCCGTCGACATACCTGCCACCAAGCGGCGGAAAAAGCGGCGCATATTAGAAAGGGCTAGTGGGATGAGGCGCCGACGAACGGCGAGTGTAGAAAGGTCCCGGAGCGTAGAAAGGCCATTTGGCGGTATGGCAGCGCGAAGTGGCTCCCGTTCTGTACTGATCTTTACCTCGTGTTTGCTGTCGTTTGTGGCCGATGAAGTGTTAAGCCGAAATAGTCTTTAATCGCGCAGCAAATGCAATGCGAGCCGCCCTGGCCGCCCGCTTCATGCAGCCCATCCAACAAACGCTTTAGTGGCGCCCTCTCGAGCCGTCGACACGGAGTGCGGCAGCCGTGAGCGCTCGATGAGCTCACTATCCCTCCTCTAGTTCACGGCCACTCAAGCCAGGACCTACGACGTCATGAAGGAGGTTGTTTTTTGCTTGTTTTTGTAATTCTAATTTGCCTATAACTTTTAATATAAAGCGAATTTTGCGAAACGAAAAGTTTCATTAGGTTACTACGTTCAGTGCGCTTAGGTTCGATGCAAATTAAAAACCAGTCAAAAAGCTGTTGCAGCGCCCCTTTAACCCTTTTAGGGTCGGGTGAACTTTATAATAACATTGTAACCTACTTAAAACATCACGAACGTCGTTAAAACGCCTTAAAAATGAACTCTAAACACTTTCCAGTCAATTGGTGCAGATTTGAATAATTACATAAGGCGTTACGATTGCGAAGCAAATGCATTATATCCAACGGAAGCTAATTGCAAATGTGTCGCCCTTTAAAGTTATTTCATTCATTTTTTATGTGCATATTTTTAAAATTGTTTTAAATGGCGTGGATTGAGATAAAAAAGTTCATATAGAGATTTAGCAGAGGTTGAACTGTTGGCGTTGATGTGCAGCCATATTATTGTCGGAGTGTCTGAACTCTCAGATCTTGAGAGTCCCACAACACCTAATCCTGTATATTTTTGTCATCATTGCTTGATTGCCCAGACAGCTCGTATAAGGATATGCTTCTAATTACGACGTCAAAGGCCTTCTCTGGCAATAAAATACACTTGATTTCAGTTTTATCATATAACCACAACTATCAAAACCCTGAGAGTCATACATTTTTGGTGCAAAAATTATATGTATGTTACAGACAACATATACTCTGGAGTCAACCAAGTCAACCACCTGCGCGTTTTTAAAAGTAAATATTTTTTAATTATTTCCAATATTGAAGTTTCCAGGCGTATTACGGTGGTTTCAATAGTGCACAAGTACAATCTTCTGCCTATCGAAAGCTTTTGAATGAAGATCAGTATGAATAAAAGTATTTTATTTCCCTTTGGAAAGTCCTATACTCCGTTTCACCTTATGTTGTACCGCAGCGAAGGCTAGAAGCGCGAGCTCATAGCGTTGGCAGCTGGCCTTAATGCACGAGAGCTTGTGCCGCCGAGATGTGCGCTAGAGCAAGGAGCTCGCGCCTGTAGCCTTTCCTGCGGTACATCATGAGGTGAAACAGAGTGTAGGCAAATGTGCACTGACAGGTCTTTATTTGCAACCTGCTAATAAGTTGTGTTTATAAGGTTTATGCCTATGAAAGGCCCAAAAGAAGCTATGTTTAAATATACAAACTTACTCAGTTTTTCGCGTCATCTCTTTCAATATGGTCACTTAAGAATCGTAAAACGTGGAAAAAGTGCAAGTTCCGGACAAACTAAAAAGTTCTTATTCATTTTTTGCTTCCACATAGCAAGGCAGAGTTTTTATGCAAAGAGCCATAGATTATAAATGTAAGACTTTGTTTACATGGCCTCTATTTCAGCTCCAATATAATCGAATGTGTATTCGTATTTAGCTAAAAAAACAGGCAACCTTACAATACCAGATTTGTTTTTGCTTTTACTCTTTCTTTTTCATTTTTTTTCAAATTAAAAATACTATTAATGTTTGAAATAGCTCTCGAATGGGTGTATTCTTGACTATGTTTAAACCATTTGATAAATAGTGATTTCAGTCTTACAGTTGCGTTGGATGAAGGATGTATTTTATACCATAATATTTTCTATGGATCCTTTTTATATTACAGTGCAATCCACTTATAACGATACCACGTACAGCGTAGCATTCCTTATAACAATAGGTATCTGCAAAACCATGCGGTTTGCGTTGGGTCTATGTAGAAAATAAACCACAGATAGTGATGGAATATGTTAGGAAAAGCGGCTGCAACGATTACAAATCCGCTGACAGAGAATTGTAAAAAATAGAGAAAAAAGTGAAACTAAAAAAAAGAGAAAACCTCCGAACGAAAGGCAATCCATTTACTATGCGCATATGCCATACGGTGGCGTAACGAAATTCACAGGGAACTGTCGCTGCACGCGGCCTGAAGCCAACCTCCATCATCATCATCGGCGTCAGTCTTCACATTTAAGAGATAGCTCCGGCAAAATGCACGCAGTGAAAACGCAAGTCTCGGCAGTTTCGGTGGAGATGAAACAATGCATACTGAAATAGCAGCGGCTGGGCTTAAAGGAGGCTGGAGCCTCGTCCAAATCTATTAACTCTTCCCGTGGGCCGCTTATGCCGCCCAGTATTAACGTCGCGTCCCCACGATGTTGATCGCCACTGCCGCCGTTGACGGAGGCGGCCAAATCGTCGGCGATGTCGACGATAGAATTTACGACCTTGACAACGACATCATGTGTTCCATCCTAGATGATCCTTTGTCTCCAATTTACTTTCAAGGTGTTTTCCTCAGAATTCAGTTACTGGTCAATTTCGTAGATGCAATAACACTATGGGTGGCGCTCACGTAGAAACTGGATACGTAGCTCATCAAAATCGCGTGAGGAGCGTCACTTTCTTGCCTTTTATGCAATGATTTATCAAACACTTGTTCATATAGAGTAAACAAAATATTTATTATGAAGTTGAAATTGTATGATATGATCAGTACGTTGTATTTCTCAGTTAATTGCTCTATTCTGCAGCATGGAGGTATTAGTTCGTGCACTTTTCGAGACCCGTCCAGATACAACGATAATCGGTTATAGCGATTGAATTTTCGAGCCTTTTCATTACCGTTCTAAGTGGATTGCAGTGTAGTTGTGCTTATAGAAATAATGCTTTTGCTGTATTTTAGCTTAGTTAATGAATATTTTGTTTTACATTCTACCCTTGCAATAAAGCTTAGCGAAGATAAAAGATTATTAGACGCGAGCTACTATATTCTGCAACGTTGGTTTCAGATCTGCGTGTTTACGATGACCACAGCTTTGTGCAAAATAACCAAAATTTAGGTGGGTTTCTGAAAACAAAATAAACTTGTTATTTGCCATTACGGATCGTTGCACAATTAAGGTTGGTGTTGACTTCTTCACACTTTAATTTCACCAGTTGTTCCCCTTCCTCCCAAAAATTTAGAACCAGAAAAAGTGGAAGGCCGTATTATAGTTTCCGTAATTGTTCACAAATTTTTTTTCTGAGTTTTAATTTAGTTTTTTTACTTAGTCATGCTGAGTCTTTTTTAAACTTCCTTTCCTCGAAGAATATTAAATGTTTATATTAATAATAATATTATATTAGTTTCAACCACTCAACTTCATGCACAGAACTCTTTATTTCGAATTAACTTACGTCTTCGCGTGTCATTGTGGGCAACCTATTCAGGCACCGCAAGTTTTTAAGTCTGATGGCTACTTTACGAATAATTTAGACAGCTAGGAAGTAGACGCTAGATTACTGAGACGAGCGAACGACACTAACCTAGCGGAAACTATTTCTCTCTCAGACAGAATAAGTCTGGCAGGCTGTTATACAAATGTGGCCACCCTGTATTCTACACGGGACAACTGCCTAGTCTTACAGAACATTTCCCTGTCCTACATATACATCAATACTAGGTCTTAACGCTCGAATGAGAAAATAAGGCAAAGAGGGAAATTCGAAGAGCCTATAGACCTTTCTATAAATCGCCTTCTGCGCGCTGCCACCTTTGTCTGCTGGACTGTGGAACGCCTTCCTAACATGCGCTGTTGGTCTGTTGTGCAGTATATCAGTCGCTGCGCATGCGTTCACAGCTCAGTGACTCAACATTTTTCGTCCTGTTGATAAGCGCTGAAAACGTTTATATACTGAAGCAAAGTGGTTTCCCCATTAAATATAACATTTCAGCCCTTATGTATTACGTTACCCACTCAGCCCCTTAAACCTCTGAGACCATCAAACCTCTTAAGTTCATCAAACACCTCAGCCCTTAATACCACTTCATCCTTTCAAACCCTTTCAGCCCTTCAAACCCCTCCAGCCCTTCAGATCCTTCCGCATTTTTTCTAATTTATTTATTCTGCTTAGTACGCCCACTAACAACTAGAGGCCTTTCAAGTGTGCATATACTACAATCAATGAAAAAAAAGCATACAAGCGGAGAAACAAACAAGCAGGACGTAATTTTCGAAAAGGTAAAAGGTAACTAAACAACACTACATAACACAAACAGATCATGGCTGTTTGTCAAGCGGCCAACAAGGCTCGTTTAAAAGTCATGAGGGGTGAACACAAGTATAAATCACTCATATCTCAGTTATAAAGCAGATGTAGGCGTGTCATTGGGAACTGGACGCCAACTTTCTTTTAGAAAAAAATGAAAATCTTATGCGTTTCCCAGGAACACAAAAAGATTCACTGAAAAGCAAAGGTGCATCATGCGTAGAGTTCATTATCTTATGCAGAAATGCAATGTCTCGCGTGGATGTTTTTTTGTGCAATGGTACAAATTGAAGCAGATTAAGCAGGTATTCATAATCAAAATACATATGCCTGCCAACCCGTCTGTATTAAACAATACGTACGAGTCGATGCTGCAATTTTTCTAAAAATGCGCGAGTGTGCCATCCCAATGGTATTTCATACGACTGAGCAGAGCTCTACCTTAATCAAATATAATAATTATGCAAGCGTGAGTACGAAAAATTCGCGTTATTCGGGAAATAACGCGTAGCACCTGATAAAAGTCAATCACTGTAGAGACCGGCGACCGTCAAGGTTAGAGAAGAACGAACACACACACGCGCCTGGTCCGGTGGAACGAAACGAGTAACTTTGTCTCCCTCTTTACTCTCTCATATATATACAACGTAATGGTAGCGACAACTACCACAACATCCCCTTTTCTCAGAGAGGTCGCTCGTGGAGGAACAAATCAGGACACACGACCTCACTACAAGTTCAGTCTTTTGGAGCTACTACTCGACGCCCAGATCTCGTGCGTCGAGGAGTGTGGATCCACACATTGGCTGGAGCCTGACTTGCAGCAGCTCTCGTAACCGGAGCTGGCAGGACGGGAACTGGCTCCGTAGGTTGGCTCTCGAAAGGAACCAGGTGTCGCCGATTTCTCTGCAACATACCCCGCGTAGTTTCGACGACGTAAGTGCGTGGGCGTTGCGCTCGGCTAAGCACTTGAGCAGGGCACTGTGTGTTGGTCACCCACACATCTTCGCCAGGTGAAAGTTCTTTGAGGTCGCGCACTACGTGACGACGGTTGAAGTCGGAAGCTTGGCGTCGCTTCGCCGCGCTGTCCCGCCCCAGAAAGACCTGTGACTTCGGGCATGCTGGCTGGCGTTTTTCGGCAGCTTTGGGTACACGAGTACGGAGCTGTCGACCTATCAGCAGCTGAGCAGGGCTAAAACCCAAGATCCCTGGAGTACCTCTATAGTCGAGGAGTGACAAGAACGGATCGTCGCCTTTAACCAAGAGGTCCTTCACTGTCCGGACTGTACGCTCCACTTCTCCGTTGGACTGCGGCAATCCACGACTGGTAGTGACGTGCTTAAATCCGTAGTCTTCCGCGAATGTGACGAAGTCGTGGAGGCAAACTGTGGACAGTTGTCACTGAAGTACCTCAGGGATCCCGAAACGCGCCACGACACTTTTTACTGCAGAGATGACGGCTTGACTTGACGTGCTTCGCTGTGTCGTTACTTCAGGATATCGTGAATGATAGTCCATCATCAGTAGAAAATCTTCGCCGTTCAAGCGAAACAAATCGACTCCCACCTGTTGCCAGGGTAGCTCTGTTGGAGGTGACGTCATGAGAGGTTCAGCCCGCTGTACCCTCGTAGATGCGCAGCGCTCGCACTTCTCAACCGTCTCGAGCCCGTGCCTTGCATCGGTTTACTCCTTGGTGTCCCTCGCGAATTGCCTGCAGGACCTCAGGTCGCAGCGATGCAGGAATCATGAGGCGTCCACCTTTGAGAAGCACACCTTCACAAACGGTTAGTTATCCGCGGTAGTTCCAGTACTTCATTAGGTGACATGGAACCTTGGTCTTCTGGAGTCCAACCTTGGTCGCAGAACTTTGCCAGTGCTGTGCACTCGCCATCTGTTGACTGTTGTCGATGGACCACCTCTAGGCTGACAGGCGCACCTTCTTGGATTGCGTGAACAACGCTCTGGACGTACAGCTCTAGGCTGTCGCAGGTTGATGGAGCTGCTCGGCTCAGCGGCGGTCGGCACAGGGTGTCGGCTGTTTCCAGGAGCTTCCCAGGAACGTATAATATCTGGTACTGATACCGGCATCAAATTGATCCTCAGTCGCTGAACTCGTGGAGGAAGGCGGTCTACGTCCATGTCGCCAAGCAACGCTGTCAAGGGCTGGTGATTGATTTCCACAGTAAACCGCAGTCCCCGGACGTACTCATCAAAGCGAGACATGGCCAATGTCACTGCCAAAGTCTATTTTTCGGTCTGGCTGTACCTCTGCTCGGTCGCTAGTGAGTGACCGCGAGGCAAAGGCCCCGCCCGACGCTCGCATGACGGTTGGTCCTGGAGCAGGACTGCTCTGAGACCGAAAGAGCTGGAGTCAGCAGACACTATGGTCGGGTGTTCCGGATTGTTGCAAGCCATACAAATGTCTGAAGTCAGGCTGCAGCGAATGCGTGATCCACACTCCTCGACGCACGAGACCTGGCCGTCGAGTAGTACATCCAAAGAGGCTGAACTTGT
>JAZHYW010046711.1:0-105151 GCA_037355805.1 Ixodes ricinus
TAACGTCGATCCTAAAAGGTCTACTGAACCTGATATAAATCTTAACGCGTTTTTGGTGCGCTACTCAGATTGTGTGACTAAGTACTTGTTTATAGTCTTCCGAAACTCGCCAGAATGGTGTGCCATTCCAATAGAATGACAAATTGTTAAAATTATACCTTTCTTTAAATCGGGAAACCAAAATAATGTAACAAAATATAGGCCCATTTTGATAGCCAGTCGGTGTTGAAAATTGTTAGAACATATCATCTCAAGGCATATTTCTCATTATGCTGAAAAAGCAAATATCTTGGCTGCGTGGGGAGCATAAATTTAAAAGAGACTTGTCTAGAGTAACACAGTTATGAGAAATAGCATGGTTTTGGTCAAAGTAATTCTCCATAACACACTTCTTTAATACTGAATACTATACTTAACTTTGGATACATTTGTAAAATTTTTAACCTCCTACCTAGTAAAGCAAGAACAGTAGTGTTTTTTTTTTGCTACTAATCTGACTTTGTTCACGTTTACTCCGATGTGCCCCAGGGCTCTGTTTAAGGCACTTGCTCTTCCTTCTCATACATACATGATAGAATTGAAAGTATAGATGTCAAGATTAGATTATTTGCAGGCGATTGTGTTTTATACAACAAAGTAGAAGCATTTCAAGACCATTCTATTTTGAACAATTACTGGAAAAGATACTTGCTTAGTTGTCGGGAGTGGCAAATATAATCTGAATAGCTTTAGAAACTGTATCAATGTCAATTACGCCGAAAAAGTGCGCCATGAAATTTTCATATCTCACTGATTGTCAAATTGTTGAAACTGTCGAAGTGTGAAAGTATTAGGAATCATGTTTTAATAACAAGCTGTTATGAAACAAGCACATCGATTTTACATTGCGACAAAGGCGACCCTGCGGCTCTGGTTCTTGAAACGTCTCCTGAAGTTCTTTTCACCTAACCCAAAACGTACTGTGTCTACATAACCTTATTACGACCAGTCTTATATTACGCAAATGTGGTGTTGGACCCATTCATTCAAGCTAATATATATAAGCTAGAAAGCCTACAAACAAAAGCGATAAGGTTCGCATACAACAAATATGTCACGCTAAGTTCGCCCCCAGCAATGTTGCAGCGGGCGAATTTGCTTACGTTAAGTGAACGGGTGCGAATAGATAGACTGAAGATTTCATTTTTAATAATTCATGGCAAATTAAGCATAGACACTAGAAAACTACATAGGGTTTTTGGCCCGAATAAACACGAGATCATCTCATGCACGATCACTAATAGGGTACCAAGTTCGACTGAACACATTCAAATATTCTTTTTTTCCCCAGATCAATTGTTGAAAGGAACAGGTTACCTGCTTTCTTGGTACATTCAAATTTCCTTTATTATTTCATTGCTAGAGTCACTCATTCCTTAAACAAATAGAACGTTTTCAAATTTGCTATTTCATTATTTCCCTTGTATGTTGGATCTTTTTTGTTTGATACAATATCTCAGTGCCTTTGTGTCTTCATCTATGTTGAAATGTGTTGAATTTTGTTTTCATTGTTGGACACTTTTATCAGTTCTGTATGGACATGGCGGTATTATCAAAATATAATTAAATAAATACAGCAGTTTTTCTTCTTTTAAAAAAACAAATTCGCCCAGCCGAGCAAAAGGGGAAAATGCCTAGGTTGCCGCCGAACTCCAGTGAACGGTTGATTGATTGGAAGTTTTTGTTTATTAGTTTGAGCAGAAAATCCTTCCAGACAAACCTCCCCTTAACGGTGCTCAATACTCTCGAGACGGTGACCTGACGTCAGGTTATAGGACGCCAGTCACGTGGTCAAGTGACATTGTGACACCACGTGGCCACGCTGTCCCGGATATACGTAACACTTGTGCCGTCTTCTAACATTTCTCAATCTGACTTCAGAGTAAAGGCATGCATGTTTAAAACCCCTACCCGCGTTCAACGTCGCTCTATTTGCATTGTTACGGTGTACGACCCGCGAGAGTAACCTGCATCTACTCGTGTACGGTTTGGAACACCGCCATGACGTTTTATTTTTCTTTCCGAAACCAACCTGTGGGTCGAAAAAAAAAGAAAAAAACGACAACATATTCTAAGTGTTCGAAAAACAACTGCACTCACTTGGATTTCAGATGAATAGCTCTTTCGGCTATCTTGCTAACCCTAATCGACTAGTTATTATCTCACTGCAACCTCTACCCTTGACGCATATACATGCATACGACTTGGGATATTCTTTGCGCCCCACGGGGCAGGAAAATGACGGAATGTGAGAACCATGTCCGAGAACGCGGGTGATGAGGACAGGTTAAAACATTGTCTGGGCAACCGCAAAGCGTGAAGTCCTGGAAATTAAAAGAAACGACGAAACATGTAAGCATGTATTGGGTATTTTATATAGAGTCGCTGGAGTGGAAGGTCACATCACTGGGTGACAGCAACGGCGACATGTTGTCGTTACCGGCGTATTAGACGTGAAATAAACGATTGCAATCTTGCTGACTCAGTTTACATAAAACATTTTTTGTACGGTTTACAGTTTATTTTGCCATATTTCTTCGGGGATGCAAATGATCAAATGTTTGTATTACAATGAGCTCGCATTACAGCCGCGGGGCGAAAGTGCGGCTTCGGCGGAGCTACCACCTTTGTTGTGACCATGCACTCTTCTTGTCCAATGAGCCGAACTCTCTATCTATACGAATGTGCGCTCTGGAAGGGTGCAGCATCAAAGGCTCTATGGACATCGACAGGCGAAGAAATGAAGCGCATGGCTTGTTTTGCTTATCGTTTTTCGATTTGTTCTCTGGTCTTCTTGTTGGCTAATGCCGGGGAGGTTTGGGAGCTCTAAGAACATGCTCGGAGTTCACCTCTCCCAGCGTTCTTGAAGTTGCCGGCAACTGTAGGGCGCACAAGTTCTGACTGCTTGCGCAGCAATTTCTGTGGTTTTTTCTCCACTTCAGATGCACCCACCTTATTCTGTTTCCCCCGACCCCAATCCATGGCAACGCGTGCTCGGCATCGCGCTTTCCCTGCGTGATCTCTACTTTACCCTTTAATTTCCATGCCTCTTCTCCCGTTCCGGTGGGGCAAAGGCAAATTTTTAGTACACTTTTTTCCTAGGCAAATAAACTGTTGTATGCATAATTTTTTTAATTTTGTTTATTTGACCTGTTTTATGAGTCGCTGAGTGCGAGAAAACCTTGTGCCGCTTTGAGCGGCGGAAATGGCCACTGAAGCAGTAGGCTTTGTGTACTGCACGCAGGACAATAGGATTACGACTGGAGAATATTCATTTGTTTCGTTCCGGTTTTCGCAAAAAATTCACCTGACATTGGCAAAAGCCTCGGCGCAAACAATACGGCGGGTTTAGCGCTCTTTATTACCATATTATCTGTAAGACTGTCTGAAAACTATCGGTGGCAGTAAAACGCGGCACAAGCTGGCAGGATCAATCCTTAGCCCACAGCACAAAATGCACAACCTAAGATTTTGCTCGTCGAAAGAAGGCGTGTCATCGACATGGACTGTAGACAATTGCAGTTAATATGCACCTACAAATAGCAAACAATTTCAATCACGACAATATCCTTTAGGGTTTTATCTGTGGAATTATTAATGTATTGATAATGGTGTGTTTGTACAAAATGAATCGCCTCTGTATTATGTTTAGTGGTTTTCACAGAAACGACACACAGTATCATAAAAGAGATGAAAGGATGTTGTAAAATACATACTTGTGTGACGACAATTGCACATGAGGTGCCTTATTCAGGACGTATGCACTTTGCAACCGAAATCAGAGTTATTGACAAAATGTTGAGAAATTAAGGTGTCGATGTCGTGTTTGCGCTAACCTTGTTTGGTCGTAGAAAAACAACTTTATACCAAAGCCCCCCCCCCCCCCAAAAAAAAATGATATATATATATATATATATATATATATATATATATATATATATATATATATAGTCCGGACGTTTATTGCGGTCCTCACGGACGAGCTGACGGGGCGAGCTGACGAAGTGACCGTTGGGGTGCTTGCTCTGACGAAGTATCCCAGGCGCCGGCAGATATGTTAGAGGCGCCGGGCTACGCGGGCTGGTCGGCACAGCACGCGGCACGAGCGCAGGAGTCTCGCGCCAGCCAGAGCTAGCCTGGGATGCTTCGTCAGAGCTAGTCAGAGCAAGCACCCCAACGGTCACTTCGTCAGCTCGCCCCGTCAGCTCGTCCCGTGAGGACCGTAATAAACGTCCTGACATCTTGGTGGAGGTGCGGGGTACAACGCCCTTTCTTGACCTCAGGTACATTATGGAGCTTCGTAGTGGCACCCTATCTCAGCCCAGCACGTCGGCCGCGCAGCCACCACCCGCCGGCGCCTCTAACATATATATATATATATATATATATTCTTTTTATATTTCGGACTTTTGTTGATGTCTAATGTTTTAAGCTCGCTTCTTACCTTGCTTTTTTTCTAAGCGTGTGTTTTTTTTTCGCTGATCATTTTTAGAGGTTTACTGCTTTCAAGAAAAGAAGTGTATAGCTAGAGGCGCGGCAAGTCGACAAACAACATTACAGACAAAATCACCGTCAACGAAAACTCACTTCGAGAAAACCCTTTGCATATGTATGTACGTTTATTTAAAAAAACTACCTTCATGAAAAATTTTGTTTGCTCTTAACGCACTGGCGCATTCCAGCACCCGACGTAATGCGCCTGTTTTTGTTTTTTTCTCTGCCCAGATGTTTTGGCGTCTACAACAATTTGCATATTTGTTCAGACTGTGTTTTTATGCCGGTGTACCGATGCAAAAAATGTCGCGCGGAAGCGGTGCCATGCTCGTGTTCGTGGTCCTCTGCAGGCACACAGTATCCTTCTCTGGATACAGACCAGTGTACTGCTCTGTTCCGAGAACGATCGCCTGTGTGTTCATGCTGACGCCGCGACACAGTATGGGCAGGCGGCGCTCTTTGCGCACAACATCACTTGCATCTGTTCATTGGCTTAAGAAACCTTCGCACGTGTCGTAGCGCAAGAACGGCAGAAATGCGTACTCACGAAGCTCCGAGAACAACACCGATTCCAGAGAGCGCTATAAAAAAGAAAAAGAAAATCTCGTTTTATGCGCCGCCCTTTTCTTCGCAAGTGCCTGCCCTTGAGATTATTATTTACCAGTTTTATCGCCGGGGGCTGGGATTTCGGACACGTGTCTATACTTCGTTTCACCCCTTAGGACGAAGGACAAGCCGACGCTGCGAGTCGTCGGAACCGCATCACCTTCTGGAGAAATGCAGCGGCGCGCTGTGCGCGCGATATTTTTACAGCGCATGGATAGGTCGTGTACCGTCCGCAGCGGTTCATTGTTAGCGTGAAACGGAGAATTGCGCCTTCAAAGTCTTTGCTCTTGAGAAACAATTAAGGTAACAACCACGCGTCCGATGTCAGGCTTTGCTTTCTCCGCGCCGTAATTTCTATGTGTCCGTGTTCATGCATGCGTAAACCACGTGTACACCAACACATGTCCCCACCTTATTAAGCGTGGTACATTTGAATGCATATGCAAACTGAATTAAAAAAAACACGGATGCCTCGAAAATTTAACGAACTTGCTCGTGTCTCTCGGTGTCTAAACATAGTCTAACGTACTACTATATGCCGCTTTTAACGGAAATAACAAATATATACCCTTATCGAAAGTTCATCTAGAAACATTGCAGGTCTCCATTTGTTGGAGACCGACAATGTTGCTAGGTGGCGCAAGTTACCGCACGTTACAAATGGCATGGCCAAGATCATCCATCCATCAACCGTGCAATTAGATTCGAGTCATCGCCGAACACTGACCCAGTGCTCGTGTCCAATAAACGCTCAGAGTATTTGCCCAATCAATGGCCGACTCAGATAATTGGTGCAGCAGCTAGTAGATTGAGCCCACTTTTGAAAAGAAGGACTATCGTTTTTCCGGTGCCACAAACTAAAAGTACGTAAAAAAATTTCCCCATTTTTTAGTTTTCTTTTTTCTAAAACAGGAGCATTTTCTAAACGCACATTCTTCAGATGCCTCTACGTTCTACTTTGTGCCTCAGTCACTCCAAAGGAAGTAACTTGAGAGTTAGTCGAAGAAGGTCACACTCGACCGCGATTAACGGGCGACATTCCGTAAACATTTTCTCTCTGTCGTTGATTCGATTTGCTAGAGTTATGGCACGACTAAGAAGGGAGGGGAGTTCGGTCGTAAGAAGGAAATAACAGTTCGCAATTGGCCGAAATGATTCTTCTTGGCGGCAATTGAATTTACCACTCTCACATACAGTATCCATAGAAACTCACACACACACGACGAAAAAAACTCAACGACGTGTATTGGAATTGCTGCGCGGAGCTTTTTTAATGGCAGTTCCTTTCTGGTTTCCACTCATCAGCGGTTCGCAAGTGGAATTGCGAGCATCAGTTTTATGATATGCAGTGAGGCCAGATGAAATGCGAATTTTCGCCGTCTCATTATGGGAATGACTGAATATTTTGAGCCAGTCTGACGAGAAAATACTCGGTCGAAGTTATATGAGAAAAATGTAAAGCGTGTAATTTGGTGCTTGAGATACGCTTTTACGCAGTGTGAGAAAATGGCTCATATACTCGTTTTTTTACCCCCAAGACACGAGTAGCGTGCAAATAGCGTTCACACTTTTTTGAGCATTCCTTAATATTTATCTTTGTGTCTATAAAGAAATTTGTTATATTTATCATATTTATTGTCAATATTTGCTCGCACGCAATGCAAGAGGTTAGTTTGGTATCTGGAATGCCTTAAAGTCAATCGTCTATTTAGTCTGAAACTCATTAATCTTTTCATTTAAAATATATGTAGCGTGTTTCAGAACAGACACTTATTAGAAAATGACTGGTACGTAAACCCCAGACAATGTTTTTTTTTTTAATACCTCTTTCACACGCAATTCGTTTTTCACCAAATCAAAACCCCAAACGTGAAACCAGTTATGCACATGATATGTTATACGACTCAGTATGGACTGGGAAACGGCGAAAGGTACTGGCATACGGAGCCAATAGGAGCGTTAGAGGAAAGCAACCCTTACAAAAATATTTCCGAAAGTTCATAGAAATCCTATCCGCATTTTAACGCCTCCTCCCACTTTCTGTCTACTAATCATGTCGTATTCACAGTTTTTATTAAACGTTCTTCCGACTTTCTTCCGACTGAAGTTTATTGGGTCCAGATGATAGAAATACTATAAAATTTGCATCACCATGTCTTCAAGTACGTTTTGTCGCCATAGCTTTATAGAATACCTATAGACAAGACGCAGTATAGTATCATAAGATGCAGTGTGGAGAAGCGGCATCATACACAGTTGGAGCTTCCTTGCAATGTTTTGTAGTTGACGATACTGGTCATAAACACTTAGAAATCAGATTTGGTATAAATTATTGGCGAAAGAAAAGCAACATACTTCTAATCTTTTTAGGTTATGGGGAAAGGGGTAGGGGTGGTCTTTTCAAGTGTAGGGCTTGTGAGGTGGTGGAGCAGAGGAGACCACTGAATTACTACTGTTAGGAGTGCTGCGTGGCGCCTGTATTTGTGATGCTTGGGTATGGACACATGGCAGGCGACGAGTGCACGTTTCCATGGAATTCTTTTTCGCTAAGAAAAGGTTCATTGCTAAAAAAAAACAGGTAGAAAAATTGATACAATGCCTATTAGTTTTCTATACAATTTCTATAAAACTATGTTTTATAAAATGTCTACAGTACAAAGCGACCTAAAAGCTATAGGCAGTGGAGAAAAAGGGGTATATGTCTATAGAATATACACAACTCTTTATAGCACTTATTTATAAAGTAGATACATCTTTTTGTAGGAGAGGTGGCAGCGCTTCTCAGGCGTGCACTCTGGTGTTACGCTATCGAGTGCTTCGCCTTGACGTCGGAATAGACTCTATTTCTAAATCTCACCGAACAAAATTGGCGCTCGTCATTTAAACTGCACATTCTTTTACTTCCCATATCACCTCCCGCAACAATGCGGTCTTCCCA
Organism: Ixodes ricinus; assembly: GCA_037355805.1. Lineage (NCBI taxonomy): Eukaryota > Metazoa > Arthropoda > Arachnida > Ixodida > Ixodidae > Ixodes > Ixodes ricinus. The sequence continues at coordinate 8,078 of JAZHYW010046711.1, forward strand.
ACGAAAGAAAACACGCGTACGCGTGGGTAAGCTAAGTCATATACACGTGCCGTCGTCCTCTTCTGCTGCATGCGCATGCGTCGGTCGCAGAAGAGTGAGGTGCGTATATGCCGTTGCCAAGAGTAATGTCCGTGTTGCGCAGCGCGAGCTCTCTCACTCCACGTGATCCGAGCTGCAGTGCGCTATATACGGATAAAAGCGGAGGAAAAAGAGGAGATGGTAGCGCGTGGAGACGTCGAAACGCCGAGCTCTGGTCGGAATAATTAGTGGGAAGAGATTAGCTCGCCATGGCCTCCACCCACTAATCATTCCAGAGCGCTCTCCGACGTCCCCACGCTCTCTCATTTCCTCCATCTCGCCTCAGTTCTCATCTGCATACTAACTGACAGGACAGGCAGAAATGAGCCACTGATCTCTATTGTAGTAGGCCGGATCGCTGATAGGGAGCCCGTCGGTGGCACCACCGGCGGCCGTTGCTCCACACCAGGCGATACACGCGAGTCTTTGGGAGAGACGCGCACAAAATGGGAATATTGAAACGCGTTGTTCGAAGGCGAGAATTTTATGACGTGCTGCGATCATTATATCGGGTGTTTGGAGATTGAATCGGTATTGGAGGGCAAGCTCGTCTGCGTCTTTTGCAGGGTTGTGGTGACGTCAGAACGCCGAGCTCTGATTGGTTCTGATGGAAGAATAGTGGGTAAAACTCAAGGCAGCTTGTTTGCAAGCCTACTCACTATCCTTCAGTCAGAGCCAATCAGAGCTCGGCTTTGTGGTGTCACCGCAACCCCTGCAAAATAAGCAGACGAACTTGCACTCCGCATTGCTCAAGAATTCGAACGCCGAAAAACAACAAAAAAAAAATGTCGGAGCACTACCAATTTTGCCGACGTTGCCCGCTTCAGTTGCTAATTAAATGACACGTTCAACAAATGAACGACAACCTCCGAGCGTTAGTTTGTCACAGGAGCCCTCACTGTAGTTAAAGGCAAAAACTTGCAGCGGAAATGCTCTATAAAAGCGCTTGAAGCAATGCGAATGTCCCCAAGAACAGGTCTTCTAAACTATTGTCTGCTAAGTGCGATGACTACGAGATCATGAACAACTCCACATTGACTTTCCGCAACCCTTGTCTCATTAAGCCGCATCACAGTTTACGCCGAACAAGGACGTTAACGTCAACCCCGAACCACAAGCATTGGTTATAAAAAAACTCAGAAAGATATTTTGGTTGATTTTTAAGGAATCCGTTAGCGTGACCGTTGGAAACGTCAAGCAGTCCCCCTTCGGGAAGCGCTAACGCTGACCAGTTGACTTTTTTGTTTTGGCTTTCTCGTTTGCTTCCTCTATTTATAGTGCCTCTTTTTGGGCTCATTACGGGGTCAATGTTAGCATTTCCCAAAGGGGGACGTGTGTGGCGTTTCCTAAGAGTCATGCAAACGGATTTCCTAAGAATCAACCAATAAATCTTCCTGTTATTTTTAGTGCGCAGCTCTTAGGCGCCCGTTTCCGGCTTGAGTGGCGTCGCTAATGGCGTCGGCGTAACCGCGCGGTGCAATATAGGACGTCTCCCATGATGACGTCACACGTGACGTCACGTGTGACGTCACGAGGGTCACCAGTGACGTCATAGATGACGTCACACGTGACGTCACCGCGCGTTGCATTATGAATAAGTTTTGCCGCTAAATTTAGCGGAACAATTTCCCCGCTAAACTTAGCGGAAAAACGTTTCCCGCTAAATTTAGTGGAAAGCTTTTCCCGCTAAATTTAGCGGGAGATTCTTTTCCGCTAAATTTAGTGAAAAGTTTTTTCAGCTAAATTTAGCGAAATTTTTTTTCCTAAATGGGAGGTGACCAATGATAAGAGGACGGGAGGGTACGGATGAGGAGGAGAGCATACCCTCGTGTTTGTACTTTCGCCTCCTCCTCCAAAGCTGCGCTCTAATTCGGCATTAGTGGGGATCGTAGACGATTTTCATTTTTACACCCCTTTTTTTGCTCTCTGCCTGTCAGAGTATGTCGACGCTCTTGGAAATGGTCATCCATATCACTCGCGAAAAGAACCACATCCATACCACTCATGGAAGGAACCACATCCATTGTTTTAACTACACACACGCATCTCAGCCCACGCACCGCGAATAAGGAACACAGAGCGAAGAACAACCGGCGACGGCAGAGCGGCAACTGTGAACACGCGCACAGTGGCGTCAAAAGGACGGGGCGGGGATGACGTCAGCGCCTCAAACCAATGGGATTGTCGTGCGCGTCACCCTCTGCCCCTCCTTCTCCCTCACTCACTGCAGGGTTTTCTTCAAAACGAGCGTTCTAATGCTAACGCAATACAAAAACGATTGGTATTATAACCCTTTTTTAATTTCTGCCAAGAATATTACCTGTATTTCCAAAAAACACAAGTTTCATCGTTGAGAACAACATACTAATGTTAAAAATTGCAATTTTCTCCGTTTTTCCCGTAGAGTCAAACGCATCAGTGGGTGTCAAGCGATGTCTGCCGGTGGTGCCGCTTGACACCAGCAAGAAAAGCCGCGACCCAGCATACCACAACAGAGATCAGTGGAAGGAGCTTTAGCTATGCATACTCCAGCGCCAGCCTCCTACCTTCGATAAAGTTTCAGCGTCTGGCGAGTATCGAGCATGCACGCGCAACCAAATCCCGGCCAAAGGCAAGGAGCTCGTGCTAGAGGCGTGGAAATAGACGCCGTTCTCATCTTGGCAGTGACTATAACCGTAGCCTCCTATATACTGACAAAACCTGGCAGATCGCCGCGAAGCGACCGCCGAAATGGAAAAGATAGAGCGGCAGACAACGGCTTAGAGGAGAGCCAGGTGTCGGTCGCCCCGCTGCGGCGAGACGCCAAAACACACTTCTCCCGGGCGATGGAATGTCCGCTCGTGCTCCTCGCGTTCCTCGCGCTACCGCTTCTTTGTCGTTGGGCTGGAAAACCATGTTTCGGGTCCTCGCCGCTGCAAAAGTTGTGCGCTGACGTCCAGGTTCCGCGAGAAATGCTCTGTGCTACCAGATCCTCGCGCTCCAAATCTGCGACCGGTCACTCTATGGCTCCGTCGTCGAACTGCCAGGCTTTGTGAGTAGAGAGGAGGCTATACTATAACCAAGAAAGTGCTATACATGCTCAAGCACGAGTTCACGCCTAGACACGCTAGAGAGTTTTAGGGAACCATTTTTGAACATCCGAAACGGTACGGTGGGCCTCCGGTAGGAAATGCGTATGTGCTACCGCATAAGACTCGCGCATGCGCATTTCGTACCGGAGAGCCCGTCATAGTGTATCGGATGTGCAAAACCAGTTCTCTAAATCTCTCTATTACAGAAAGACGGGGCGAGCAGCGCACACGGAAATCAATTCACGTGAAAAGGAAAAGAAATATAAAAATTTGGTGTGAGCGTTTGCGAGCAAAACAATAATTAAATAAATAAATAAATAAATAAATAAATGCTCAGGAACCACATCAGTGTGACCGAAACAATTCCTCGAGAAAAAAGAAAATAAATAAATGCTCAGGAACCACATCACAGTAACCAAAAACAATTCCTCGAAAAAAAAAAAAAAACTCGTTGAGTGCTGCACATTTTTTTTTCGGGGCCGACATATTTTTGTTTCACTATTCCCTTCTTTTTAGAGTATATATATATATATATATATATATGTATATATATATATATATATATATATATATGATATAAAATATCGGCGACCAAAAGTCCTGCGGCTGACAGTTTGAGCAATTTCCAAGGAGGGGACCCAGCACAGTCCACCGGCGCGGTTCTCCTGGTCAGACAAGAGTGCCGGGAGAACACGAGCGTGTCATCACCAGCTTACATATTTCTCTCTGGACGAAGAACCACACTTGTGCCCCGTCTCCTGTGCGGCAAACAAGCGAAAAGTCCTTGCGTGACCGTGCAGATGGAACTCGCAGGCGCGTTTGGAAGAAGGTAGGTTTGAGGAGGGTTATACTATGTTTCAACCCCGAGAAAACTGCGTAAAAAAAACCTGTTATCGCTGAGCGCTTTGTCGTACGGCCGAAATATATTTTTAAAATAATGTGTGCGGGCTTACAAGTACAACTTAGTGTACTGTGCTGGGTCAATGTAAACCGGTATAGTGTATGTAAACTTTTCCAATATCAGAACTACGAATTTGTTTCAAGCTAGTTGGTTCATAATGGTGGAAGATTGAAAAGCTCCCAAGTAGTCGAGGACAGGTGGAAAAAACATCGACATGCGCTTTTTAACCTTTTCCATTGTAGCTTCTAATATAGCGGGTCCTGTGCCCTCCTCAGCGCGTGTTATATTGCACCCTTTACGTACATGCGACACTATGGAGTACAGAGTTTTCCTAAACACTGCAAAGACACGAATTAAAAAGTGCATTCGTATTAGTCAGAGATTGGGACTTGAAGATGATAGCAGTCTAAATTAATCACGAGGAGATCGTTGCCGCTCTCTTCGAATGACATGAAAGCAGTCAATAAACCGCCGTTCTTTTTCTATGTCGGGGTTTGTTCGTCACCACGACACAGTATCCCACAACGTCATTCGCGAGCTTAAATGTTTCATTCCACCCGGTGTGCTGGATTACCCGTTCATAATTCTTCAGCCAGTCCTCCATGTCTGGGACAGGACATCCCGTGAATATCGGAGAGTCCCGCTGGCGGTTTTAATGGTTATAGTGAGAGCCCGCGGCCGGATCACGCTAACATGTTACCTGCTGCGCGAGTGTTAAATTTAGCGCACTACTACGTTTCTCATTCGCTCAAAATATTTCTGGAAATTACTGATTTAGTTATTTTGATAACTTTCAGGAAGTTTCTATATAAAACCATATGTCTATTTTCGCGAATTAAGAGGTTAATTAGTGATTTTATTTAATTAACCAACTAATTAGTAATGATCACTCTTTTTTCTGACGTTCGCCCCCCTGAGTAATAGGATCCCGAGAAAATGGTATTTTTATCTGGAATATACTAATTTTAGGAATCTTTGTCACTCCTCGCTGAAACAACCAGGTTTATATCTATACAGGGTATTTCACGAAAAGTGGACAAATTCGATATTGCGAGAATTACGCATCGCACCAAAAAAGGCTTGTGTCACATTGCGTTTACTAAATAGGCCAGGGGCCTATTTGTAAAGAATTAAAGTTCGGGATAATTAGATTGTTAATTATTTTCTCGTAATTATTCTTTAAATATTGAGTTTAAGGGCATGGTTTCAATTAGAATCTTGATGAGCCTCATCGAAAAACATTAAATCAGCAAGTTGCAGAACGATAGAAGGCACTCGCGTTATTTTACGGCATTCTGAAAAACTTCCCAAATTCGACGGGATTTTAAGTTTCGGTTTACAATCAGACGCTTTCGGCACCGACGGCACCGCGCCCCGTGGAGAAATAGTGCAACCATGCAATCCTTGCTTTGTCCTGGCACAATGCAGGAGAGGCAGGTTGCACTATTTCTTTACGGGGCGCGGTGCCGTCGGTGCCAGAAGCGCTCCGATTGCAAACCGAAACTTAAAACCCGTCGATGAGGTGCGGTTTTTTAAAAAGTTGCAAAATGCAGCGCGTGCCTTCTCTCGCACTCTAATTTTTTTATTTAGTGTGTTTCGATGATGCTAAACAAGATTCTATTTGAAACCATGCCCTTAAACCCAATATTTAAAAAAATTACGCGAAAATGATTAACAACTTAATTATCCCGAACTTCGATGATTTTCCTAAACAGGCCCCTGACCTAAAACCAAAACGAAAGAAGCTTTTTTTTTTTGGAGGGGTTGATATGTAGTTTTCGCAATATCGAATTTGTCCACCTCTCTTGAAACAGCCTGGATATATATACACAGGGATTTTCACCCTGTGTATATACATATATCACGCACGGTAACCACTCGGTCACACACGCGCTCGCTAGGCGACACGCGTTGCAATATATGCGTTCGCAAGTCACGCGATCTAGAGCTCGTCTGTCAGTGGTAGGTATGAAGACATTCCACTGGATAGTCTGGTAGCCAGGGGCGCGCACCCCTTGACAGGGCTTGAACTGCGACCGATGTACCCACACCAGCAGAAAAATATCTTCCCTGTTGTCACGCTCGAACAAGTTTATAATAAACCACTCTCGCATGCAGTCTAGATCCCTAAGGCTTCGTTTTGAAGGTGTATTAAACATTAATGAACGTACATTATTAACATGATAAAGTAGATGTTAACGCACGCCTGCAAGGCGCTCGTCCCACCAGTTGTAATGGGAGAGGGCTGCCCTGCGCGCCCTCTACCACGTTTCATCATAGGATGGACCGCAGCGGACGGTGCGAGCCATCTCAGCCAATCCAGCTCTGCGCACATTCTTCGAGAGGGACCTGCGCCTCCTCTCGAAAATCACATGACACATCCTATAGGCATCGGAACGGCTTCGATGGCTCGCTCGCACCATCCTCTGCGGTCCATCGCAAGGTGAGACGGGTTGCGCGCGGGAGAGCAGGAAACGTGGGGAGGGAAATGTAGGGGTTGGGGAGCGCCGCTGGAAATTTGCCAGCTGGAGCAAAAAATGCCGCCGAATCGATTGCATAAACAGTAGCAGCAGGCGTTTGGGAGAGTGCCGATGCGCGGGCCAGCGTGAGCCGCGACTACTCGGGAGTGTCGGTAGGGGTGTTTTTGCGTGTTTGCCCTGTCACTACGCGCCGTCGCTGCCGGCCAGACGGAACAGCGGACTCGAGAAACGCGCGTGCGTATTAAAGCGGCGCCCGCGCAGTATGACATTTACAAAAGAAAAAAAATGAAAGAAAAAGAAACAAGTTTTTTAGACTTTTATTTTACTTCTTGAGTTTATAGGAAGACAAGACAATTGGCACGGCCGCAACACAAATTCTAGAATACATTAATGCGGAAGAGCGTGCTGTTTTTAATATTTGAAGTTAGTATACAAAGTGTTGCTTTTTTTACAATTAATTGACTGCTGTTTTTTTCTTTTTAATGTCTGCCAGGTTTGTCTTTGTCCTGACTTCTTTATTCGCCGTCAGAATTGTCAAACTCTACATACGCAAGGCGACGTAAAGTTGAAAATGAAGGATTCGGAAACTTCCATTTCCTGCTAACCTCCCACAAATTTCCGTTTCTTCTGTGCAAACCAAATTCTTGAGGTAAACATATAGGACGATGCAATCATGGCCGCCACGGTATTTTTTAGGAACATATTGAACGACGAAGAATAGGAGTTGATATATGCCTCTTTCGCAAATAAATTTCGATTGCAGGCTCTAGAGCCGTTTGTTCTTCTTTCATCTCAACTGTCCTTCTCAAAAATCAATTGAGCCATTTGTTTTATGCGAGCAAAACATGGCCAATTTTTGTTAAATTTATATTGAGAGAAGGGCAGTCCTGATATATCGAGAGGGTTTTAATATTGCTCTAGTTCTGGGTTTTCTAACAGAGGCGAACCCGATGGCCCTCTCCTTCCTCTCTATATTTCCTCAACTGTATCAATCTTTGAATCTTTGAATCAAGTTTGAAGAAAAATATAAGCCACAGGGAGAAAAAAGCCATGTCTGGGGTTTTGTCCCCCTTGTCTGGTTTCGGGGAACTTCATGTAGGTCCCTGTCACATAATGTGCGAACAAGACATAGTGACGTCATGGGAACAAAAGAGTTGATTCAGATACTCTTGAAACACTAGCTCAGAAAACCTTCCGGGTTTGTTTTCGGTCCGCGCTTTCTTACAACGTCTTTCAGTATTGCTGTAGTTCTGCCACGGCAGCTCTGACGGAAACAACGAAGCTCTGTGATCGATGTTGCAATGTCGTTGGCAAAGCCATCCACGAGGCGCAAAATTGAAGACGAGGAGCGACTGTTTCAAGAGCGGTGAGAACTAGCCTACTTCTTCAGAAAGTCGCGGGACAGAGTGTTGTGTTTGATTTGCCAACTGGCCATTTCTGTGCCCAAGGAGTATAACGTCAGACAACACCTCACGTCATGGCATGGCGAAAGTATAATGCGCCCGCTGAGAAAAGCTTGGAGGACGCGGCTTTTCAACTTAAGACGTCACTGTGAAAGCAGCAAAACTTTTTTGAAAAGCCGGCCAGGCAAGCGACAAAAAGGTTAAGAGCGAGCTTTATTGTTTCTGAGCTTATTACCAAAGCCTCAAAACCGTTGAGTGATGGCTTGTTTACCAAAGAGTGCCTGCTAGAAGATTCTGACGATCTATGTCCAACCATGAAGACCTTTGAGAAAATAAGCCTTTTGCCAAACACTGTGGTTGAAAGGATTAAGGAGATCACTGGCGAAATTGAAACATCATTGATGACCCTCTGGCATGCATTCGATGCATTTTCAATCGCGGTCAACGAGAGCACTGATGTCATGGACAACGCTCGGTGCGCCATTTGTCGTCAGGGGTGTAGACACAAATTTAACCGTTACGGAGGGATTCTTGGATCTCGTGACGATGAAGGGAACGATCAAAGGAGCCAACACCATTTCCGTCATCGAAAAAATTGTTGAGCGCGACGGATTGCCGTGGGAGACGTTGGTTTGTCTTACAACCGACGGTGCGCCATCAATGGTGGGGAGCACGAGCGGGCTTGACGGACGACTGAGGAAGAAACTCGCGGAACTTAGAATCGCTAAGCTGTTTAGAGCGGTTCACTGCATTATTCATGAAAATGCATTGTGCAGCAAGTCGATGCAGATGAAGAGCTCCATGGGTATTGTATTGGGCGCAGTCAACTTCACTCCTTCAAAAACACTAAGACAACGCCAGTTCGTCTCTCCTTGGAGGCGGCTGGTAGCGAGCGTGGTGAGCATCTGTATCACACTGAGGGACGGTTATTAAATCGCGGACCGTACTTAAACTTTTTTTTTATATACGAGAAGAGATTGACGTTTTCTTGAACAGCAAGAACAAGGTCATCACCGAGCTGTCTGGCCAAAGTGGCTTCTCTCCGCTGCATTCCTCACTGACGTAACTTACCACCTGAACTGCCTCATCGTTAAACTTCAGGGGAAGCAGAAAATTATCACCACGATGTATAACAACATTCGGGCGATTCAAGGCAAGCTGAAGCTCTGGGAGCGGCAGATATGACAGAAAAAGTTTGATCACTTTCCAACGCTGAAGTCATTGGGGCACATGAATCAAGACTCCTGTGGTATCTTTTCTGAGCTTATCAGTAGTCTGTTAAAATAGATTTAAGACCAATTTCAAGACGTAAGCATCCTCTACAAGGCTTTCCAAGTTTTCTTTTTGTCCTTTTCGGTGCAGGCAGATGACTTCGTTCCGGAGCTCCAGATAGAACTTGTAGAGTAGCTGGCTAACACCACACCGAGGCAAAAGTCTCAGGACTGGGGAGTGCCACAGTTTTACGAATCTCTAGACGAAGCATGCTTCACGGCTCTATGTGAACAAGCAGCGAGGATCATCGCCATGTTCGGGGGCACCTACCTGTTCGAGCACTTTTTCTCCTTGCTGAAGGTGATCACGTCAACACTCAGGTCAAGAATAACAAATGAACATTTCTGATCGACCATGAGGATCGTCTACGCGCAAGAGCCCAAGGCGGATATTTCTTTAATTCTTGCAGCAAAGCGGTGTCAGGTGTCAAGTCAGCGTATTTATAACTTTATACTTTCATTTTTCTTTGTGTTTTGCATGAAATGAACTTGTTTAGACTTCCTTCCTATCCCTATTTTATGACGCATTGCGAATTATAACACATTTTACGGGAGTGAACTTTGCGGAACGCGTTAACCCCCCCTCCCCCCCCCCCCGCGTCCTGCCAGTCCCGGCACTCGGGGTATTCAATTTTGTCTATGCGGGCCGCTTCACGATATGAGTTTGAGAGCACTGCTCTAGTTCATTACGTATTACGAAAAATACCTGGGAAGGGAATGAGTGTGGACTGCAGTCAGCTGATCCAACGCAGGGTTTGCTGAGTCTCATTCGTTTAATTCAGAGATGGCAGTAGTAGTGACATTACTGCAATAAAATTACATTATTTAAATTACTTTCTGTGGTAATGAGTGATGCAATGAATTACTTTTAGGTGTGTAATTTCGTAATGTAATTAAATATTTTCAGGCAGTAATTAAAAGAAGTACTCATTGCTTTTGAAAATACTTTTCTTCTAAAATAAACAATCCACTTGCAAACTTTAAAAAAATATTTTGCACGCCAAAATGCCGTAAAACAGACATCAGACTCAGAGCAAATAAACCAGGGTCATCTGAGAGGAAAGCCTCTTACGAGAAACACGCCAGACGCGCAAAGGTGGGCTCGAGAGGCGAAGAAGGTGGAGAAAAGCCTTCGTGCGAAGACATCGCTGGAAGTGCACTTACGAACTCTAGACAGACAGATCCGCAGCGCCACGTCATCTCGGCGTTACTATACTTCATTCAGCCCTAAGCTGACAGTGCGGTGGGAGCTACGAGCGCACCGGAACCAATCGACCACCTTTTTTCATCCCCTGACCACTTCTCTACGCGTGGGTAGAAACGAGAGCGTGGTTACATCGGGAAATGTAAACGAGTGACTGGTGCAACGAGCGCGTACCTTCCACGGTACTGTCAGCTTAGAGATGAATGGTTTATATACAGTGGTCTCAAACTCATTTGGGTGTGGGGGCCAGATAGCTCACACCAAAAAGGTGAAGGGCCGACGTAAGACGGGGAAGGGGGGTGAGAGGGTTGTTCAACAGAATTTAGGAAGAAGAGACCTTGTGCTCTTTGCATTTGGTAAACTCGCAGTTTTACCTGTGACATCTTTAGATTTGATTTTTTTATATGACTACTTTGGTTCCTGACCTGATGTCATAACAAGAATTAAAATGACACCGACCCGCCAATGTGTTGGCATGTTTAATAGAACAAGAGATCAAGTACACTGTCGTTCCCGTTGCTCAATTCACTCGGGAATTAACCAAGCTACACATGCCTCAAAAAGAATCAGTTCAATCAGTTAATTTGGCAGTTCTTGCTTTCCTGGCGACTTTTATTACGACACTGGGAACAAATTCTCCTCTTTTAGATGGCGATATTTTTTAAAGACTAGAATTCCGAGCTTTTCGCTTTACCTTTGGCAGTTGCTCCTGCTGATCGAGAGTTCGCGCAGCCAAGATGCGTCCTCCATGGAATAGCTTGATCATGCAGCCTAGTAGCGGAATTGTTGTACATTGGAAAAAGCTCAGAAGCAAGAAATAAAGCGGAACAAAGGGCAAATGAACACAGGTAAGTATACACTATGTGAATATGTTAAAACAGCAGAGCTACTTTTCGAGCGAAAATGAATTGACGAGATGAGATCACTATGGCGCATGCTCTTTCCAGCGCTCGAGATATGGAAACCGGGACCCATAGCCAGTGGCCTGCGGGCCGCGTCCCAGCCAGTCGCGGGCCGCATGCGGCCCGGGGGCCGCGTGTTTGAGACCCTTGGTTTATAGGCTACAATCTGAAGGGCACATCACAAGTGAGGGAAATACATTTTAAAATTTTGATAGGACAGCACGCGGATTCCCTGCCATCTGCTTTTTCGTCAAGCAAAGTCAAACCGTAAGCTTCAACCGTCGTGAACAACAAACGACCGAAAGAAATCGTTAATCCCAAATGCCGTGGCACGGCCCCAGAACGTTTCGTGTGTAGCCTTGGCCTTGGTAAGTAAGGATCCTTTTGAATCGGAAAACATGGGAAGCGCGCAAAGCTGGTGCCACTCTTGGTATGCCCCTCTGCTATTCCTTGGGGAGTTCAGTCGGGAATAAGGAGACGAGTAAATATCTCCACACTTTTGTTGGAAAAGAACACATTGTGGGAAGCTTGCGCCGCCCCTTCCCACAACTGGCGACGCTTCTGCCCAGCAAACATCCAATCCTCTTGTGTGACAAGGCGCAAGGACTGGGGCTCCTCGGGCGTCTTGGAACGGTTCTCCTCGAGAGGATACGCAAGTATGCGTCAACTAGTGCTCTTGGGAGAATATGATTATACTGCTTTCGAGACGGAATGGAAACGTTTCACATGACGACTTCTCGTAAGACCGAGCTCCCATAACTCTACTAAAGTTTCTGACACGGGCAATAATGTTTGTAGCGTAAGCTACACTGGCCGAGGTTGACCAGTTTCGCGTGGCTCCTGGAGAGCCGTACTGCGCATGCGCGAGGAGCAGTGACGTCACACGTGTCAGTCCCCGATGCACGCGCCGCGCGCATGCACCCGCTCGAGATCATGGCTCGCGCTGTGCGGTTGTTCTGGGCGGCAGCTTGGTTGCTTGATACATAACAACACGGCGCACAGCTTAACTCATCGGATCCCGAAGTAGTCACATAATACGCATACCGTGTGTGTGTCATTGAAGAAGCAGTAAGCATGATAATCAAGCTAATCCTAGACAACCAGGAAAGCTAAGAATAACCAGCTGAACCTAAGCTTACGCTACGTACATCCTGACTTAGCCAAGCTATAGCCACTGCAATTTCTTCAAGATCAGGAAGACGGAATAATATCACCATTTAAATATGGACCTTCACTGTTGAAGGAAGAGCGAAACCGGTGAGTCGACTCGACAGTCTTTGAGTCACATCTAAAGAAGCTATTCAGCGTGTTTAACACTTACATCCTGTGAGCCAGCGGAACGACTGTGCAGTACGATTCACTTTGAGGCGCTTGAGGTTGTTATAGTGTATACAGGAAGTTCCTAGTTCTAATACATCTCCTGTAAATAAAATAAGCTCTAATTACTTCCTGAAGGTATCGAAATGTAATTTCAAAGTAATTTCATTACCTTTGGAAAGCAATTTTAATGTAATGTCATTATTTTTAGTCTGCATTAATGTGTAATGTAATTTATTACGTTTTTGCAGTTTTGCTAAAAGTATTAGTAATGCAATTTAATTACTTCTTTAAACCAATTATGTAATTTCTGGTTTTATCATCGCTTTGTTTCGATTAAGATTGCGACATTAGTTATGAGAACGCCAAAAGACAAATCATAAAGTAAGATGGCTACCGCTGACTATGCCGACGCTTTAAGAAATGTACGAAGTGTTGTTCATTTCATCATGAGGTTGTGGAATTCACAAATAACAAACTCGAAATGAGATCCTGTCCAACACTGCTACTGCACTGTTTTTAGTCATCTGTTTAGTATTATGTTTAAATATACGCCTTTTAACGTTTACATTTTTCACCCCTTCATACTAGCGTTATAACTGAAACCTTCCAATGCTCAATCAAGCTATAACTGTAATTTTTTTAACATATCCCTTCCTCGCAATAATGCCTTTTACGCGCTGAGAGTATAAGCTGAATATATAAATAAATAAATGAGCACGAATCTCGAAGTAAGAAATCTGGACATATTAAGCGACACGTGCCATTTCTTAACATGTCTGTTGCAATAAACCGATGAACCATTTTGGAGTGAATAATCTGACGAGTGACTTCAGATCGAAAAAGCAGAGGCATAGCTCCGCCCATCATTTCAGTCCTAACATCTCCTTCTGCCCTCATGGAAGAGCCCGTGCGCTGATTGGCTAAGACTCTGACCCGAGGTCAGCCTTTTTTGCCTGCGTTTTCGGTGTATGAGTAGATGTTTGCTCCCAGTTAATTCACGGATAAGTTCTTGCGAAAATCTTGCGGTTAAACGGAATGGAAAGTTTCTTAAGCAAACGTAGGGGTAGATCCCAAACTTGTCCGCTAGATGAGGTTGTTTTTTTTCACTTTTATCACTCCTTTCGTCATCTGGGTTTTATTTTTGCGCAAGCGCTAACATTCTAGATTATGGCGGCAGTTTTGCATTTCGAGATCATTTTGAGGACGTTGGCGGATTGACTGCAAGTTGGAAGGGCGGACAGTAAAGAAGATAAAGGTGGTGGATTCGCAAACGCCCTCGACGTCTGAGCCTTCCTCTTCTCAACTAAAAAAAAGTTTGTAGTACCATTACCCAAATTCAGAAAACTTCTGTATCAGTAGTTACGACGAAAGCAAAACTACCCGGCGGCGTCATTTGCTCTGATTTACGACAAAAAGGCCAGAGCACATCAAGAAATCTTCATCTAGAGCATTTTTGTTGAACTATGAAGTAAGGGGTCATTCACGTGCACTATTCACCAAGCGGGCCACATTAATTACGACGACTTTATTACGAACGAGTTTCGAATAGTCCTATCCAATAAGGAGAAGGGAAAGCAACGGACAACGGAAAATTATGGAGTTTTGTGTCCCTGTTTCTCCCCCCCCCCCCTGGTGCCTGGATTGCTATGCCTACTTGAAACCAACTCGCATGTATTCTCGCTTTAGTCTCCATTTCGAATTCAAACTTTTCATTCACTATTGGCAAGGATAATAAAATATAATTTAAAATCGATATTTTCGCGTCCACTATATTTTAAATGCTGTATGGTGGAGGACTTTATTTTTGCATCTACATATATCGCCGAACTCACGAAGTGTGGGCTTCGGGACTATTTCACAGGTACAAACTTTCGTGACTGGGACTGGTATTTTATATGTATTTAATACCACGAGTGGTGCATTCACTTAATAAAGTGGTGTCGCGAAATTGTTTCTTGTTATTGTTGTTTTAAGTGCGCAATACCACACAGTTGGGACCTTCCAAAACTTGAGTAGCTTCTCGGATTTTATATACGATGAGCTAGTCACCGTACGTCGTAGACAGTACGATGAGTAGACGTATATTTGTACTCATCATACAAATGTACGTACATGTACTCACAAAAAACTCGCATACCAACTCTAGAAGCAGCGGACTCTATGAAGGAGGAATTTCTCGCAACGCAACATTGCAAGAACTTCCTCCTTCTGTGGGCATGGCATTTTTGGAAACCCTCTGAGAAATTAGATGTTCCGGAGCTCTCTGGTTTATTTTTGTTTTTCGGCTTCGCCACAGCCGGTGATATTGGCTTCTAGTCATATAATCAAACATTACACTTCATTTTTTTTTATTTTTTTGAATTCTACTATGAATTTCCCGTACTCGACGGAGGCATGGGTTGAACGATGTCTCGTACTCCCTCCTTTTTCTTGTACATTACGGACGCACTCGATGGCAAACGTGCCTCTCAATGACCAGACATATTTCTGGACAAAGTATGAGCTACGCTTCGAGTAACCACACTCCATCCGTCGACTGTTTTGCGGTCTTCGCCATGCCGTTGCTTAAGGTACAGTTATTATTTGAAAATGAAAGTTCCTGAGCACCACACACAGTGTCACACAGCCCCAAAGTATACTCTTCTTGCTCAGTAGCGGTCTCTTTTTTAGATTACAGGAGGACGGAACAGCGTTTCATTTGACTTCAGAAACAACTTTCAATAACCGACAACTGTGATTATAGACCTTTCCAATAGTTGCAATATGGGCGCTGCCATCTTTGACTCCAGGGATGTGGAAGGCGTTATCAGCATGCGCGATAGCTCTATTCAACGAAAGATGAAACGTCGCGCATAAGTCCCCAGCCCATGATATTTGGCATTATACGCCTCGGTGATAAGCGCTGGAAAGTTCTATAATCACAAAGACGACTGCAGTGCCGCTACTCTGAAGCGGAGCTCATGCCGTGGCTCTACTCCTGCTTATTGATAATTTACGTTACGCCATGAAAACGAGAAAACGAAGTTCGGTTTTCTGGAACTAACAGAAAACATGCAGGAAAGCTAATGCACCTTGCAAGATCTTTAAAAAAAAAAAAAGCAGTAGAAAAGGAGCAAACAAGTAGGCAGAACACAGACACAGTTTTAATGAGTTTCTTCAGTTCATTTCAGACAAATGCGCTTAAGTAGGTGGCAGCTTAACGGCAGAGGAAAGTCTGAAAGCTAAGGAGCAAGAGCATTTTGAAGGGCTGCACTGTTGGTCAATAGAACAGATTATTCTACATATATATATATAACACATAAGAACTGATTGACTGAATGGATTACTTGAAAATAAACGTAAACTGATAGGCGTATACATTAGTATAACAACACATATACTGATACCTACTGCAAGGAGGAAAGTAAGCAGGGGAGATCGTTAGGAAACATAATTGAAAGGAAACCTAAAACGTGCCGTCCGGTTTTTGTTTGTCCAAGTCTCAGGTTTTCATTCAATAATAAAACCTTAGCATCGTAGTTAGGCTAAAGTTACAAATGAAGTTGACCGATTGCTGGGTCCCATCTATACTAACTTCGAAGAAAATAATCATGATCCGAACGTAATCTACATACATCACAATTTATTTATGTTTTCCTTGGACGAGAATACTGCCTGCCCAAACTTGTGTTTACTAAAACCGGATACTTGTGGGTATCGCAATCTCTACTTCATGAAGTTTTGCAATAAATTTTGTTCTTTTTACTTTCTACATTGCTTTTAAAGCAGTGGTTGGCGGAGATATTTAAACAAAAGTATCAGTACAAATATATCTCAGTATCATTCCAATACTGAGATATATTTGTGTTTTATTGTAACGGAATATCCCTGATAGCCTTCTGCGAGAATGGCAAAAAAGTATATCGGAATACAAATACAAATTTACAGTGAAACATTTTTTTTTCTCGAATGGTGGTAGGAGCGGAGCGTGCAATTCGTGGCGAAATTCTGTGAAAAAAAGTGCGTTGCTTGTGTTCCTTTTTTTTGTTTGTTCCAGTTTATGCACATTCTCTTACCGTGTGCTCGGTCTTTTCAGGGCTACAATCCCGAATGTGACTAAAAATATTATCGCCCTTTGTCACACACATACGCACTAAAGGCCAACGACTGCCGGCCGTGTTTAACAGAAGGCGTCTGCCAAAACTGAATCTCGTTTTGCTGTGGAGGTACGTCTTAAGGTCGGTTCACACAGTGGCGTTTTTCTACGTTACGTTACGTTACGTTACGTTACGTTACGTTAAGTTAAGACTACTTACGACCGCTTACGTAGCGAGTCACGGGGATATTCATACTTCGAATGAAGCGTGGCGACCGGTTCAACGAGTAACTTTGCACGCGACGTGCGAAACACGAATGTCATGATGACTCGTTACGTAACGTAAGAAATCGCAAGGAAACGCCAATTTTGTGAGTAGACCTTTACACTGTGGTGTAACGGGCCTGCTGTACACAGCCCCATTTTCTTACGTTTGCGAAGCTTACTTACGCTTACGCCGAGATACGGCCGCAGGCCACCGGCACAATAATTTCTCCTTCGTATTATGCGTGGTTAGCTACTCTTTTAAATGGTTGCAAAGCTTCGTACGAAGCACGGATGCTCCGGTGAAACGCATAAAGTGTGCCCTGACGCTGCAGTATTACTCCGCCATTGCGCAAGGATTGCACAGCTGGCAACAGAACGTAGTTGCACGTGTAGCTAGAATTCAGCAGGCTCCTAATGAAAAGCCTGAAACACTCTGAAGGCGGGAGTTTTGTTGGTATTTTTGTTGTATGCTATGTTAGGGCGTGTTAGGGCTCGCTCGTAAGCATCCTAAGATCGCGCAGGGCTGGGGAGAGATACAGTAATATGTATTTGGAAATAAAACATAGTTAAAAACCTTGCGAAGACGGCTAAAATACTTATTCCGAAATACATATATTTTAAGAAACATTATATATATGTTTTCATTTTTTGTAGACCTGGTTGGTGGATAGTAGATATGAAAAACAAAAAAGATGCATGATCTATATTATTTTTACCCACAAACATGTGTCTACTGTAAGATGCAAATTTAATTTTGACTTTCGCGAATTGGCAGTTTAAATAATTTTTTTGTTGTAAATTCAACACTTTTGCGGATTGGTATGAAAGCCAAGCAAGCCTTCAATAGGCAGGATATACTTTTATACAAAAGATGAAGCGTAGGTTTTTTTTCCTTTCTAATTTTTAGGCGAAATAAATGAGCATCTAAATCAATTTGATTTCTTGATAAATAACCTCCAGTGTTCACTATACCCATGTCCGTTATGAAGACCGCTTTCAGCAGTGATCTTACTACGCCACGGTGGAATGGACTGTCTGAACTAAAGCCCCTCGATGTGTTTGCGTTTGTGTTGAAAGTAGCGTCAAATGTGCCAGTGCACGAGGCCCGTGTCTCGAGCGGCCCTTGAGTAAAGCCCTCTTTCTTTGGAAAAGTGGCGCCATTCATTGTTGTGGAAATGCTCGAGACACGCGCCGCGCGCCACTTCTGGGAAGAACCTGAAACCGGCATGATCTTCCCAAGGTCTGCACGTTGCACGTGCCTTCTGCATTGATGCACCTTGCGCTACTTTTTAAACATCAAGGGGCTTTACCTGGAAGCAGATGGCAATGCATCACTGAAATGAGCGAGCCCTTGGAAGCGAATGGCGACGAAGCACCGCTCCTGCTGCGTGCCTTACGTGTTTCCACAAATATGGTTGGCGGTACTTGAAACCGTGAATTCTATCAAAGAACTTAAGTCCGCACACGCGGGCAGCGCCTTCAACTTGTGGAATTTGCGAGGATAGTGGACACTGAAGTCATGGAAAACATTTGTTATCTTTGGAGAACAGAGCAGGCTGTCACGTATGACCAAATACAAAACGTACAAAACGAACCTTGGTGTGCTCATAGTAACATATTGCTATGATATTGTTTTATATATTTATCATACACATACGTAAATTTGATTGTATCGTCCTGCACGGTAAATATAATTATCTAACTGTCTCAGACTTGGGGAGATTGCCTCTGCCAATACATGCCGTGATGCAACCTCAAGCAGCTCGCCATCAACCGATCCACCTGACGCAAGGCCTGAACCATCTGTCCACGAGAGAAAAATTGTTAAGGATATGGTTGGAATTCTCGAAAGTCACTCGAGAGTGGTTAGGGAACATTCTCAAACGTGCCTACCTTGTAGAGATCTCGTGTTCTCGAAAGAGATAAGAGCTGCTCTTGTGAGCACGTTTGAGTGTCGCTGCTCTCTGCAGCCTTTGTGCCCTTTTATTCATCATGTAAGCACAAAGGGATGCGGAGAAGTTTGGAAGACGTCGGCGCCAACGGTAAACGAGGTTTTCGCCCGGGACCTACTCGCCGTATGTATTGACTTCTAGCAAGCGCAGGAACTGACTGCATGCCAAATATTCTCTTTCTGTCAAGAAAGTTGTATGAAAAATGTAATACCACTGTCGGGAATGAGTTAGAATCTGCCCTTATGTGTTCAATGGAAGAAGCCGCCATCTATCAGGCGCAGCTGGCACGTGAGGGAGGAGAAACTCCTGAAGCTGAAGGATTCTGGAAAATACCGGTAATAGTTGACGGGGGCTGGAGCAAACGTTCGTATGGCCACGGTTACTCAGCATACAGTGGTGTCGCCGTCATAATTGGTTGGTGCAGCAAGCACGTTCTTCACATAGAAATCAAGAACAAATTTTGCACTGTTTTTCAGCGTGCGCTTCACGAGAATGAAGAACCTGGACCGCACAAGTGCGCAAATAATGGGACATTAACCTCAGCAGCCAAGGAGCGAGACATGAATCCTTCAAGGGTTTCAATGAAAATGAAAAACTGTATGGGCTTCGATACACCACATTAATAGGAGATGGTGACAGCAGCGTCTATACTACCGTATTCGTTGGGTCAAATTACGGCTATCTCGCGAAGCAAATAGAATGCGGAAATCATGTCGTGGAGTTGTACACAAAAAAGGCTTTACGCTTTATTTAAGGACAGGAAATCGTTCCTCACAAGGTAAGGCATCGATGTCAGGAAACTGCTCAAAACGTCTAACATCAAGGTTTAAAAAAAATCTTGCCAGATCAGCAACTCAACGCCATGCAGAAGCCGTGACAGCTGCCACTACGGGTGCCGTAAGCGCCCTTTGTAGTCAACTGAAGAACGGTCCGTATCAAGTGTTTGAAGTGCTCAAGAACTGTCCAGCCTGATCTACTGTCCGATTCAAACAGGATATAAAACAGACAGCACGGAGAAGACGAAGAAGGGCAGGTTGCTCATCAGCTCGGGCCTTAAGACCGAACTCCAAAAGGCAGTTGACATGGTTTCTGATAAGGCGGACACCTTAATCCTCGACATGACTAGTAATGTTGCTGAAGCATATGTGAGTTTTGTGGCAAAAACTGTTGGACGCAAACACATAGATTTTGCGAAAGGGCTTGGATACGAACATCGATGCCATGTCCCAGCCCTTGCGTACAACAACAGAGAAGCCCTACTAAGATCAGTTGAATATCGCAATAAGTTGTCACGGAACGCGAAATCACCCATGATGAAGCTTTTGAATAAAAAGAAATCAAAAGACGGTGAAGCACATGCGCAAGATGATTCGCGCCTTGTCCAAATCACCAGCTGTTGGGTCAAAGTTTTCATGCAGCACAGACAAGGACTACGGACCGGACGCGCTAAAACCGTACGTCGATCTGGCGATATACACTGACAAACGTCAGGAGTTCGGTGATTCTTCCATATTATCAACAAACGAAAACGAGCAGCTTGAGGTGACGACGAGAGCCCAAAAAGACTGTGAGGAGTGGCATCAAGAACGGAGGAAGAGACTTTCCTCGACATGTTTTCACGATGTTTGCAGAAAGCATAGGGGAGGCTTCAAGTTTTCCAACCTTGTTAAAGGGAAACTTTATCTGAAAAAACCTCCACACACCAGCCCCAGAATACGGAGTCATTCACAAGCCTGAAGCAATAAGAAATTATCTGAGTTTCAACCCCGGTGTGGAGTTCAGATTGTGTGGCCTCATTGTTCTCAAGGCGAACCCGTTCCTGTGTGCAAGCCCAGATGGACTTCTGAATGATGACGGGCTTTTAGAGGCAAAGTGTCCGTATACAGGCTTGCGCTACTAGACAATTATCGGAGATGTAAAAAAATATAAAATCGGCGTGAGGATATGTAAGAAGGGATGCTTGTGCATACCCAAGTCTCATCGGTACTATTATCAGATTCCGGGTCAGCTCCATGTTTCCAGCAACAAAGACTGAACAGAGCTTCACAATCTGTACAGTCGTTTTCGCAGCACCATTAATCTTTGGATAGTATGGGATACTTGTTACATGGTGCGATCCCACTCCATCTCAAACGACCTGAATTGGGCAGACGAGGATCGAGTCCCATTGTCCGACCGGATGGGAGGGAGCAAGTGCTCCGAAGTGAGCAAACATTGAACTGGGTGTTTGCGCGATATTTTGGCTTGTCCTCTTGAGTTTTGGAAGTTAGAAGAACCTTGAAAAATAGTCCATTACTACGAGGTAGTTCTCTTCGTTTTCACACCAGAGATCCATTCCAACCACTTCCCATGGATGGTTCAAGAGTGACGTGTGTATCGGGAGCTCTGTTCTTTGCTTTTGCCCGTTGGACATCTTGATTCATAATCTTGAATGCGCTGACCGATGCCTGGCCGCCAAACGGACTGGCGGACTCAAGTTTTGTATCTGCCTATGACCTGGTGGCCTAGGTGCAAGCTTTCCAGCTGCTTGCTTTGCATACTTGGTAATATTATTTTTCGATTTCTCTTGAGGAGAAGTCATGGGAAACCTGGTCAAGTTGATATACTGCCAAATACAGTGCCAGAGATGTTTTTGCTTTTTTTGTTACGCCTTTGATCTGTTGCAGCATGCTGGCGCTGATGGGCGTTCTAGGGTGAGCAACCCGTGCTCGTTTATAGCCACGTGAAGGCTTCTGGGTGGCCTGCTGTCCGCTTCTGCTTGCGGCTGTACAATGTACATCCGCTGTGAGAATTTCATTTCCAAGAATGTGGGATACTGTGATGTCACACTTAAGCTGCCTCATTCGCAGACCTTGTAAACATGGACTCAGCTCATTCAGTCACTTTGTCGTCAAAGGTGAGACGCTTGTGGTCGGTATATACGTGATTCAGCTCGAGGCTGGTTTGTTACTTCTCTTAAGCAGACCTCCTCGAGCGCAACATGGCTTTGTGTACTTGAGTGGGTGCTTTTCGCTGACAGGCAGACTGACGTAAAGTGTCCTTTCTTTCCACACCCGCTGCCATTCTTGTCAGCTGCTGGGCACTTGTCGCGGAAGTGTGGACGAGTGGTAGAGCCGCGCCACTTGCATGGACTGAGAACTCCTTCGTACCGTTGACTGTTGGGAAACGGTTGGTTCTTGTTGCTTTTGACTCGCCGCACAGAAGCGTGGACCTTGCCGACGGTCGCGTTTGACTACGCGAGTTGTTGCAGTTCCTGTAGCTCGTGATTCAATGTCTCTGAATTGCGCGCCGTGGAGATGGCGATTTCCTATGTCAGTTCTGCGTTTAGTTGGAGTTTTTTCCCACAACTTGACACTGTTGAGCCCTATAATGAGTTTATCTCTTAGTAGCTGCTCTTTCAAGTACATTTACTCGCACAATTTGACCTTCTCGCACAAGTCCTCGACAAAACAGTTTCGTTTGCATCTTGTTTACGGCTGCGGAACTTGGCCCGTTCGTAGATAACCTTCGTACGCGGCATGAAGTTTTTCGAGAAGACTAGCGTCACGGCACCGTATTTCACTTCTTCAGCGTCTGCCAGTTTAAGCTGGGTCAGGACGTCTTCCACCTCAGTGTAGAGTTAGAAAGATACAACTGGTGTAAAATCATTATACGGATTTATGTCACTCTGTTCATAACGAAAATGTAGAAGAAATCCTGTTGTGTACTTCACTGTAGCCTGGAGCGTTTCTTTAGTATATCATGCAACAAGAGCAGTCTTGGGTAGTAACGCGTTACTAGTAACGCGTTACTGTAACTTCGTTACCTTTTTGGTAACTTGTAACTGCAACGAGTTACTTTTTAAAAATGTAACTTGTAACTGTAACGAGTTACTTTTTCTGAGGTAACGATGAAAGTAACGACGTTACTTTTGTCGTTACTTTTCAGCTTTTTATGAATAATATATCACTGAACGAGTACTATTTAGCTACATCTTGCACTTTCCAAATCGTCTGTTCCGACATTTCGAGTGTCAAATTGGCCTTGCACAAACTTGTGAATACGTTCTTTGTCGCGAGTCACGACCCGAATATAGCCACGTGTAGATTTGATAAAAGAAATCTAGTTATCTTTACGCAGGCGCTTGTACTTTGTGACTGAACACTTACATCTTAGTGTTTTGAAGCACTATCTATGTTGTGGTTTTTTTTTCTTCGTGCAAACGCTTTTTAATCGGGTGAATCAACCGTGAAACAACAATACACGCGGAGGGCACTGCGCATGTTTCGCATTTTGATATGCGCCACTACTCTGGTGTGGAAACTTTCAAACACTAATTTCGAGAAGCAACTGCTGCTAAGTTACAATATGAAGTAAAAAGCGTACTTTTCATTTTATGTTTTGTGAAGGGCGTTTTCTATTTTTTCCTAATTTTTGTGTTATAGAAAAGTAACTAAAAAGTAACGTCGTTACTTTTTAAAAGTAACTGTAACTGTAACGAGTTTCTCTTTTGTTGCGGTAATTGTAACGGTAACTTCGCTACTTTTTTTCTGAAAGTAACTGTAACTGTAACGAATTACTTTTTAAAAGTAACTTACCCAAGACTGAACAACAGTAACGTTCACATACAAGAAAAAAAATTATAGATATGAGCTAACAAAAAGGGTACAAAGAACATGGCCTGTAGTTTGACACTTCTTTCTGCTTCTCTCCGTGGTATTATGTAACCTAATGTATATAATATTTATTGAATACATAATTCAAACTGCATTATTAGTTTGTCACAAGGGGTGTTTCATAATATATCTTGTTTTTTTACTACCGATGCCGGCTACATAGAGGTAGGTAGATATGTGGCCACTTTCTCGATACATTCCCCCTGTAGCCGAATGCACTTGCACCATCGGTGTAGCATCTGTTTAGTGGCATGCCGGTACCACTTTTTAGTAGTGCGTCATACCCACGCCTGGGCGGCTGCTTCAAACTTATCAATGACTGCAAAATGGCGAGTCAGAAAGATGGTCGAATCCAATCAGGCATCGGCTGATCACGGTGTCGAGTGCTTTTACGTGCAGTCGTGAACTGCCAAGGGGTGTGGTTTTGCCATTTGTCGGACGCGACGTGCTACCCGCCGAACGTTTGGTTTTGCTTGGGTACGATCCAACTTGGCGCCCGGTATCATAAGAAAACCCTGTAAGTTCGCCATTTGGTTGTCATTGATGAGCTGGAAGAAGCTGTCCAGGCGTGGATGTGACACACAACTTAAAAGTGGCACCAGGAGGAAACTAGAAAGCTACCAAGCCTGAAGTGCAAGCGAATTCGGCTCCGAAATTGGCACACACAAAAAAGAGCGGAAATTGTCATGTGTACGTGTATGTCCCTAACCTTTTTAATTAAGAATGTATAGTGCACTATAACACATGAAATCTGAGTAATGTGCATATTACAACAACGCGCACTCTACCGGTGGTCGATGGCCAGTGTATTTTTTATGTAATCATCGACGTCTTTATTTGTTTTATTGAGGAATCTCACCGCCATGTAGCTTCTGTAACAAGGTTTTTTCACAGTGTTTCTTATTACTGAGGTGCATCGGATCTTTGATTTGTATTGTTAATAATACAAAACTAAATAAAAGAGTTCTATGTGTTTTGACTTTACTCGCATATATCTAAACAACAATAATAATAATAATATTAATGTTGACGATGATGATAGTGATGATGATGTTCAAAATATTAATAAAGATAATAATAATTATAATAATAAATTTTCGGTTTCTGGCAAGACATTTTATTTGAATGACGGTGTGGTTTTTGTTCTTTTTCGCAGGTTTGTGTTGGGAAGAGAACTCCTCCAAGTTGGTATACTAATGAGTACGATACTAATGAGGACTGTACGGGCTATTTTCTCGAGTTCGTGGCCGGCCAGATGAATAAAACCTGTTTTGTTTTGACTCAAGGTAAGTGCGTTGAAGAGGGAGAGATCCGTAAAATATTAATTATAAAGTGCACATATTAGTATCAGCATGTTTAAACAAACAATATCAGCTGATCTTAGCAATTGAGGCGGGAAAGTGGTTCAAGTCTAATCATGTTTGTGGCATAAAAGTATATTGAAATAATGAAATTCTAAAGTTTGGGATACCAACCTTATGGCTATGATCAATGCGAGCAAGTTTGTAGAATGGTGGAGTAATTAGTTTATGAGAAATATTTCATGAAAAAACACAAACGAGATATATTTTAGTGGTGAATTAGTAACGGCAGACCTAAAGTATTTTTATTGTAGAAACGCTGGCAGTGCGATGATAGTTTGTCAATGCAAAACGAGCTAAACATTTTTTAATGGATTCAGTAAGATCAATTAATGACCAGTGAGCGGGGTCCCACACAGCAGCAGCATATTCTAATTTTGGACAGAATAAGGTTTTGTACATTGGTAGTTTTTATTAAAAATGGAGCAACGAAGAAATTTATTTTTAAGTATTTTAACATACGGTTAGCAGTGTTAATTACATATTTATATGAATCTTCCAAGAAAGGTTGCACGTTATATGAACACCAAGATATTTCTTAACAGACACTGAAGCGAGAGGATTGCTCTTAGGATGATAAGTATGACACACCGATTGAGCACGTGACACTCTTATCGATTTACATTTCTCAGTTTTTGGTTCTATTAGCCACTGGTTACGCCATAGTGATATACGGTTAAGGTTATACTGTAGCAGGAGAGTGTCAGATATGTATATTATTTTCCTGTATATTACGCAATCGTCAGCAAAAGGCAAATAGAAGAAGACAAGTTCTGCACCTAGTCATTAATGTAAACAAGAAAGAATAGCGGGCCAAGCACTGAGCCCTGTGGGACACCCGAGGTGACTGGAACAGTACACGAATTCGTATTATTAGCCGTAACGTATTGTAGGCAGTTAGTTAAAAAGGCGTGAATCAAATTTAATATACAGGAGTGAATGTTAAGTGATTTTAGTTTATGAAGAAGGAGTTCGTGGAAAGCATTGTCGAAAGCATTGAGAAATAAAAAAAATTGGTTTCAAAATGATCATGAAGAGAATGATGGAGATCATGCGTGAAGGAGAGTAGTTGCTGCTCACATTAAAATTGTTTTCGAAACCCATGTTGTGAACTTGTGAAGAAGTCATTAGTTTCAAGATAATTAAGTGCATGACGCGACGAGTAAATGACGTATTCAATTATTTTACATGTTACACTTGTTAAAGAAATTGGTCGATAATTTGACGGGCTTTTTGCTGTTGTTGTTGTTCTTGCCAGATATCTGCAAAGGAACCACCTTTCGAACCAGCCAATAGCTTGGGACTGCGCTATGAATAAGAAGCTGCATATAAAGTTTTGAAAGAATTATTGAAATTTGCAATTATTTAAGAACTTGCTGTTAATTTCATCTATTCCGGCGCCGGTCTAAAGCTTCATATTAATAATAATGCCAGAAACACCAATCGTGTCAACTGCCACTGGGGCCACAAGCAAAAGGGAAGAAAACGACAATAACGGTACTTGGTTAACATCAGAGGTTGTAAGAGACATTCTAAAAGCATAGTTTGATACACTTCCACTCTCAGTTATTGGTATCTATGCTACCAGATGACTGATAAGTTAGAATTTTGTAATGTCAATCCAATTCGGTTCTATCAAAATTACTGATATTCCTGGCTTGCAGCAGTCAGTATAAAGAAACGATGTAAATTGACCATCATGTTGAGCTGGCGGGAAACAAAACCTGGTATTCAATTCGTCGGAAACGTGTCGCGAGTGACGATTTTGGAACAACACAGAAAAAAAAAAGATGTCAAAGATTTTACATGGACGTTTTGTGTAAAGTTACTGTAAGATATATATATATATACACACACACACACACACACACACACACACACACACACACACACACACACACACACACACACACACACACACACACACACACACACACACACACACACACACACCCCCCCACACACACACACAAACATATTTATATATATATAACAAGGTGCGTCTGCACCTTCTCTATTTTTTTTTCTTTTTTCTAAATGCACAATTTCTCTAGCATCACAGAATCGGACAGCGAGAGACGTGCGCTTCTATACTCGGTTTAACCTTACGTTGTACCGCAGTGAAGGCTTGAAGCGGGAGCTCATAGCGTTGACAGCTGCCCTTAATGCACGAGAGCTTGTGCCGCCGAGATCTGCCCCAGAGCAAGGAGCTCGCGCTCGTAGGCTTTCCTGCGGTACAACATAAGGTGAAATAGAGTACATAATAACATGCATTTGCCTGGAAACAGCGAACATGACGTTGGTGTGACATCGCAAAACAACGAAGACAAGGGAAAGGAACGAACAACACAGGACATATCTTTATGGCTTTCTGTGTTGTTCGCTCCTCTCCCAAGCCTTCCTTGTTTTGCGCTAGTGAATTTACAATGTGTTTGACTTTCCCCAACTAGCCCAGCTCTCAACTGTATTACTTTATTCCACTAAACAGTATTTTACTACTGGAGGGCTATAGTTGTTCTCCTTCCTCCAGTGTGGGCAAAGACTTCCGCACATCTTAGGTTGCAATAAACTATAGTGACGAGAAGGTGCGAATGGTTCTTCCAGCATCCAGTGGAAACTTTCTGAGCGTGGTTCACAAACGCTGCCAAACAACAAAGTAGGGATGTCTATTTTATTTTTGGTGTATAGAATGCGATTATCACCCAATAAGCGGAAGTAACATGTATGCTCGGGTATCAAAATATATAATGCCAGTAGATGTAGTGCACAAGCGTTGGAGCTAGGAACGTGTGTATCTTTTACCAATAGACCGATCTCACCAAGCGTTCGACGCATGCGTGACGCCGCCATAACTGTAGTTCGTAGGAGGCAGACGCCAGTCCACAAGACAGCTCATGCCACCTCGTGCTCTGCTCGCGCAGACCTCCAGCAGGGTTGTCGCGCGTGCAGGAAGACTACGGCTCCCGTGATGCATGTCGGCAGCGGTGGCGAACTCAAACTAGCTGGTGAGATCGGTCTATATGAATTACTAAGATATTCCTAAGTTTCTAGAATTTTCTGTTGTAGGACATCGGGAACTACTTAAAACCTTTTATTATAAAACGGCTGTCTAGCGTTTCAATAAAACAAATAATTCGAGAAACCAAAAAAAAAAAACGGTTTTAAGGAACGTGGAATTAAAACAAAACCGATATTAGAGAGTTTTAGTAGATCGTTCCGA
Organism: Ixodes ricinus; assembly: GCA_037355805.1. Lineage (NCBI taxonomy): Eukaryota > Metazoa > Arthropoda > Arachnida > Ixodida > Ixodidae > Ixodes > Ixodes ricinus. The sequence continues at coordinate 36,238 of JAZHYW010046711.1, forward strand.
TGACTCCGATAACGATACCCGATACTCTGCCTCCGCCTTTGCGCTTACATATTTAGTATCGTTATCGGGGGTATCGGCGGTATCGGAACGATCTACTAAAACTCTCCATTAACAGGAAACGTAACCATAACCGTAACCGAAACGTTATATTTTTCGGTTTGAGTCCCGGCTTAGCATTGACTCTTCTACGGCGGCAGTTTGTTTACTTTTCTTTTTCCTCGTGAGCGCGTGTTTGTGTCATAAACGTTACTATAGATTTTTACAAAAAAGGGTCGCTGGTCAGTCTCATTTTTATTGTTCGTGCGTATGGCGCGTATTTGCTCGTTTTGCGAAGCGACGAACATGCGTGTGCTGGAATGAGAACTTGTAAATACTGGAATTCTGTATAGTCGGTGGCATGTAAAAAATTCAGTGGAAGCTCCGCCTCCTGCACGCGCTTGTTGCCTTTCACCTGTCGTCGGCTGCGCGTGCGACGAACTGTTACCAAAGACAGAAAGCTCTAGATTGAGGTGGAGGGTGCATTGAAGTATTATGGCGAACTACTCTAATCGATTACAAAACTTTTTTTAAATCTTTATGCACAAACAAACGCGCGCTAGCTTTTGCTGCTCTAAACGCGCGAGCATGAAGCGGTTTTGTGTCGCTCCAAACCTATCAGCGGAATTTGCCATTAGCCTGCCACTGACATTCGATCAAATTCCGTTGACAAGCCTACTACTGGAAACGCCTAGCGCATTTTCATGACACGTCCGTTTGGTGCTGCTCGCTACGCTATGAGCCTCGTGTCACTTGACGAACATTCCGTTTCGCGTTCCTTACAAGTACTGCAAGCCATTGGTGCTCAATCGTGCAAGACAGTTGCCATGAGAAAGTTCTCCCCGGTGATTTACATCCAAATGCCGCATATTTCAGCGCTGCGGAGATTGGCTTCCAAGGGCTGCACGGAGCACGGGCCTCGTGCATTGGCACATCGGATGCACAAAAAGAGCGTCGTTCAAAAAAAAAAGATGATTGTCCATTGCCAAGCGAGCGGTTTCGCTGGGATCGTTACGCTGTTGTACTTGCTCGCGTGCAGGCGACAGGGAAGAGCCGTTTTAGAACAATGAATGCTCTTCTGTGGAACTTGCCAACTGATGGAGCTGAGAACGCAATTTAAAATTGCATCACACTAAAAAAATATCATTGAGACATTTTTATTTTAACAAAATATTGATGCTTCCCGGCGACGTTTGCACAAACCAAACTTAACAAAAAGTAAAAAAATAAATAAAAAATTAAGCCATGCATTAGAAAGAACAAGGATTCTACAAGACCTAAGGGATATCAAGGTTGTAGCGTTGTTAGGTATAGCGCAGGCCAGCGCATGAAGGCAGGGCAATGACACGAGTGCTGCGTTAGAGTTCGGATGTTTTCAATCTGTGAAGAGTCCCAGCGGCACGCTGCTCTGGTGTCCAATCTTTGCCCAGCGCTGGTCTCCGGCAGGAAAATCCCAGCGGACTCTTGTTATGGTACCTGATGTTGGCTTCTACGTCCTTCTCTTTCTCACTGCAAGGAATGCTTGGAAGACAGCTTCCTTGTTGTAGGAGTAGATCTTAAATCGTTATGCCACTTTTTCATTTGGTAGCCAATGTGGACGTTAATAACAAACATAGACATTTTTAAACTTTTTCCTTTCTCTCTTCTGACCCTTCCATAAAAGGGCTTCTACCAGATGCCATTTTGCATGTTATTGGGGACGTGCGCGATCTAAATTGTCAATGTGATCGGCTTTTGACGATTAGCCGAATGCTGACTATGACGTCAGCAAAGGATTTGATTTGATTGAGACGATTATTTATTTTCATGCCTCTGGTTTATGAAACCTCGTGTGGCATGGGGGAAGGGGAAGTTTGAGAGGGGTGGTGATGATGATGGATTAGTTTTCCTTCGACAGAAACAAGGGGAATAGAAGAACTTCATTTTTGGCGGTGTTGGCAGCGTTGGTTTCAGTGCGCAATGATTTCAAGCTTCCATCAAATACTTTACTAGGGGGAATAGATTCCACTCCGTTCATTTGCATTAGACAGAATGCCTGCAGCACCGAATCTAGCCCTGATGGAGGGGAGGTCCGCATCAGTTCACGCGCGTGTGCACCTGGATGTTCGCGGCGGCCGAGGTGGTGTGGTCTCCGATTCCACCTAAAGCCCCTCCATGTTTCAAAAGTAGCGCAAGGTGCGTCGATGCACGAGGCACGTGCAACGTGCAGCCCTTGAGAATATCATGGCGGCACAGCGCAGCAAAGTATTTGGCGCTGCACTGAGCTCACTTTAGACGCCATATCCTTCCTAGAAGTGGCGCGCGGCACGTGTCTCGAGTATTTACACAACAATAGATTTCGTATGTAGAACAACCATCATCATCATCATCATTTACCGCCCGATAGCCGAGACCTTCCCGACAATAGATCATTCTCGCCAAGCCCAGAAAACCTGTCCGCGCCTGGGTTATTGTATTTGAGAAAAGTGAAATGTATTCCCCTAGTGAAGTATTTGCTTCCATCATGCCGTCACGAGAGGAAACCATAGGAGGGCACCACCAAACCATCTCGCCGCTAATATGTTTGTAGCCACGCAGTCAAAGCCATGGTCGCGCGTGTGCTTGTGCATCTTGAGCGCCCATGAAAGCTGTGCACGCACACTCATAACTTCTGAAATGCTGCAGAAAGTTATCCGCGAGTACAGTGGGTATGACGCGCGCTATGTAAGTTTTCTGAAGCTACAAACTTGCACGTGCTGAGGTGTGACTATTGCACGCAAATCTATGATTTCCAAAACATTGGACTGGTGTATTGGCGACGTCCGTAATCAAAAACGACGCTGTGGTCGGCTTTCCATGATCGGCGAAGTCACGGGCATAACAGTATTGTCAGAATATCAACTTCGACGGTGCCTCGTTTGAAAACGCGATGGCTCCTACCTTTTACGATGCTTTTCGAACACACCATATTTCCGCGCGCCCAGCTGGCCAAGTAGGCACCGCACTCGTGGCCTAAAAGAAATAAACAAAAAGAAAAGCACTAGTGGCCTAACGGTTATCGCGCTTGCCTTCCAAGCCGGAAGCCAGGGTTCAATTCCTGGCCGCGGGTACGCATTTTTGTTGACTGTAATGTGATGTTCTGGTATATTCGTGAACCGTGTTGCTTTTTCGAGGTTAGAATGTTCTACACGCCGAACCTTCTACGCCGATTGTTCCAGAAGCCCACGCGTGTACAAAAGGGGCTAGGCGTGGCAAGCCGGAGTCCGCCTCGCCCCAGCGCTCGATTCTGCTGTTTCGCCGACATTGACGTTTGAGACGCAAGCCTTGCTCTATTTTGTTTTGGACACAATTTCGCCCCGTTAAACGTTTCGTTTCTTCAGTTATTCTGCGCCACATGATTTGTCACTCGTGACAATAATATTTTATCGCCAGAATGGTGGGACAATCCCCAGCTCTCGACGAAGTACTGTAGCACGGGATTAGCAAGCATTCGTTACTAATGAAGCTTGCTAATCCCTCGTATTGGAAAATCCCAGAAATAAGCAGAACCTATAGCGTCTGACTATTTCTGGGTAGAAAACTTTCGTGCAAATACACTGTAAGTAATTTGTTGTTAGATGTTTAGGCATTGGAAAGTTAAGCTACACTCTAAGAAAAAAAGGAGGAGAAAGGTAGTAACGGCGACTGTTCCTCCTTGTTGTGGTCAAGTTGCCCAGAGAAGGGAGGAACGGAAGTTTGGATGAAAGGAGGAGGTCCAGTTCCTCCCTGTTCAGTTGGCGCAGGGGTAGAACATCGCACTACTGACCAAGTGGTCGAAGGTTCGATCCCTGGAAGGAGCGGTGTTTTTTTTTTTTTTTCGTTAAGTTTTTTTAATTTTTTTATTTACCAAAACAGGCATAAACAAACCCAGACCGATGGAAGGAAAATTAAAGTCCTTATTATCCACCGACGCCAAGGAAAACTATACAAATATCATTGCTACAAGCTTCATCAGCGCGCTGTTTGATAAACAAGATTTGGGCACCCAGGTTGGATCTAAGCCGTTTACGCAGGGGCCAAGACGACGAGGTCGGTCCTTCAGTCGTTTCTTTTGCCGCGGCGTTTTTGACATTCACAAAGAAAGAAGTTTAAACACATCCGTCATAAACCGCTAAGCTTCGAAACGATGCCGACACTGCTACGTACACTGGGCGGCTGCGATCAGCTGCGATAGCGGCGGGCTTCGGGCCTCGGCCTCTTCGGCCACATTTCGTAACTCGGCTGCCTCGGCCGCCTCGACTGCCGGGCCCTGACCCTGCACTCTAAGAAAAAATGGAGGTAAAAGGTAGCAACGGCGCGTCTTCCTCCCTTCTACTGACGCGCCCCCAAGCGGACTCGAGAAGAAGGGAGGCATCTTCTTTCGGTTTCGTTTTTCGAGCACGTCGCGCACGTTGTTAAATAAATGTTGTTGAGTTGATTGAGCTTCAGCGGCAGCGAAGGCCGCCGTTAATTCCGTCTTCTAGTCCAAACGTGCAGAACATTTCGGTTGCATTGACGTTTTTACCACTAATTTTTTCAAACGAACAAATGAAGCCGCTAGAAACAGCGAAGTTCCGGAGCAGTGCCAGCAGCGCTACGTACACTGGGTAAGATGGCCGTCTCTGGATTGCGGGACGTACGCGGCTTCTAGGCCACTGTAGCGGAACTACAGTAGCGGAACCACGAGGCACTGTATCGACGTTTTCGACGTTATGGAAATCGCAGGAACTGTGTCCAAGGCAGGCAGGTTTTCCTGCCGGCTGCCTGGGTGCCTTCCGTGCTGAGTTCGGTTCTGTTTTCCCGTGCCGAGTGCCAACCGGCGTTCAACGTGGTTCTGTATTTCTGCGTGTCAGCAACATAGCAGCAACATCGTGATGGCAGTGTTGTGCGTAGTGAACAGAAGACTGGAATTATCGCCGATGTGACCGTGTGTTCGCGTATCAGTGGTGTAACAACAAGATGAGATGACGTAAACTGTCGGGCATTGATGCCGCTGGTCGGGCCGTGATCGGAGGGGGCGGGGTGTCGCAGGTTGACATTCCCCTTTACATTAAAGAGTTTAAGACCACTTGAGAAATTAGGTGCAGTCGATCGACGTGCGGATAATCATGTTGGAACGCTGGTCTGAACGGTAAGCTCCTATCGTACAGTGGCCAATGTGACTGTCGGTCCCCGAGAGCGATTGCGCTCTGGTGAAAAGACTGAACAGTACGAAATAATGACGGAAAGTACTATATTTACAATGAAATTTTAGCATAAAAAAAGGTAAAATCGAAAAAAAAGCTATCCTTTATTTTGCTGTTTAAATATACTACGGTTCCTGGAGAAACTGCCCTCCAAGTGGCGCGCTGGGATGAGCGCTAGACGTTTTCGAGCTCGCCACGGGGTAGCTCCGTACACTTAACACCTGCCGCAAGTCGCGGCTTTGACTGCATTCAAGTTGATCGAAAAGCGATCTCTCTGCCCGTGAAGCATCACTTCCAGCTGAGTGAATATCCGCTCTACACAGATTAATTCAAGACGGCAATTGCAGCCGTGCGCGAACAGCACAAATAGAAAAACAAACACTACAATAGAAATACTGGCTAGGAAGTGCCGTGCGGGGAAACAAACCCAGGCTTGGAACCGCATTGGAGCGGCTCGATTTATTGGCTTTCAAATAATTACGGCATGATCGAGCGTTTTCTTTTTAATAAGAGATTCATCCCCTGAGCCATTAAAAATACTCTCAGATGTATGACATTGCTGGAAAAAAATCAACATGCTGGGAATATTTTTTATTGCTTAGGAGTCACCGAAAAATTCCGTACGTTCAAAACGACCAGTATAAAAGACGGAAACGCAGAGCTCGGGAGTAGTGATCGGGTTAGTGTGCTGTTGTATGCTGTTTGTATGCTGTTGTATTGATGTTTGTATGTATGTGTATGCGCTCTATGTATGTTCAGCTGATGCTTGTACCGTAGAACGCGTAATGTGTCTACCTGTGTGAAATAGAGGGTCCCGAAGCGCAATGGTGGCGTCAGAAAATAAAATATTTTTTGTAGAACATGAATTGGGCGGTAACTAGCGCCACCTAGCCTAGCTACTTGCGATCAATCTGCTTGACCCTGCCATCTGGTGGCAAGCGATTTAACCTCCTTTTACGCTACGCGGCTACGCCATAATTTCGTGTTACCGTGCTGAAACGAGCCAAGAGGCTGCTTCGGATTTGCTTTTTTGAGAGCGGCTTTTGGTTTTGCGGGCGAATGGTTTACCACTCCTTCGTGATGTGCGGTTGACGCAACGGTTGACGAAGGAATTGTGGCTCGAGGAATAGCAAAGGTAAGACAAAGTGCGCGAACTGGGTGCCGGTTGTCTCCGTTTAACATCGCAGTGCTGACGATGAGACGACTGAGTGACTGCATGCTTTCGAAACGTAAGTTTCTTTACCTGCAGGGGGAAGCCGGCTTCGGAAATAAATACAGTTCGCGGAAAGCTCGTGTTACGTTTTTATTTGCTGCTCCTCTCGCTCCGTACAATAGACTTCGTGTTCTCGTTAAGCCTTATTGAGCTCGATTTGCTCGATTCGTGGCCGCCATATTGAGATGCAGGCGACGGAGGAACTTTTGCTCCCCTGCTTTAGGGACGAAAGTTTCTCCCTTTCTGAAGGAACATATGTGTCAAGAGCGTTCCTCCCTTTAGGGAGGACTATACTGACCCTTTTTTCTAAGAGTGTACCCTAGAGGCGCTTCTTGAGTCTTCTACTTGTGTGAGGCACGTTAGCTTGCCAGTACGATGCTATACCGGATCGAAACGGCGGCGGCGTGAGTTTAAGTCGATGATTCCAGTGTTCTGCAACTCATGTTCTCCCTCCGCGGTATTCTTTTGACGTGTTTAACTTGAAGCCAAATGTACCAATTAACATGCGCTTGCCTCGTTCAGCAGTTGGAAGAACAATGGCCGGGCTAGAGTGAACAGGCGTGATATTCACGGCCTTTGCACGGAGGTAGTTGCTTCCTGTCGCGACAGCTCGAAGGGGTCGCTGTAACCCACCATTTTTACGGCGCTTTAATTGCTTCTGAGAGGCACCTCCTCCTCACCGTGCTGTCCTCTTGCTCCGGGGTTGAGTTGAATAATTTTCTAAAATAATCAGACCCATAGTCATGAGGCCGGCTGCCTGCAGTACATATAGTTCACTGTACCTGCAGAGACTTACGCGGAACACCTCGTTCTCTTCTGTTTCCTCAAGAAACGAGTTTGTACTTACAAGGACTGAGCTATCGTAAGTCAAAACTTATTTCAATCGGCTCACTACAGTTATCTTAGGGAAGTGTAATTACCACATTTGCAATCGTAGTGGTGGGAAGTCGGTTGTTCAGGATGGCTTAGTGCAGTGTTGGTCATGGTGAGTGTGGTCGCACCTCAACGCGGTTAAAGAAATCCCATTGCATCTAGGTGAAAGTAAAGGCCACAAGAAAAACGGTCTCTAGCCCGGTCATAGAAGAACATGGCAGGGTAGCACTGAGCCTCTCGCTAGATTTTATTTCGCAACACTGATTGCGGGGCTCCCAAGAACGATAGAAAAGCGCGAGGAAACTACACGAGTTTAGGAGGCGGCTCCTTAAGCCGTGGGTCTGTCCCTCCTCTGTATGTAGCCACTTCAAGTTTGGTTTATGAATGGCTCAAGAGATGGCGTGTTCCGGAATTAACTTTATGTAGAGATGACAGATGGCGCTTAGCTCATGTTGCGGAGCGGAGAGCGCGCAAGGCGGCGGCAGCGCGCGCTCGCAGACAGAATCCAGCCGTGCGAGAGCGAGAGGCCGAAGCATGTCGTCAGGCTGCGCGTCGACGCCGCCAAGATCCGGCCGTGCGAGAGCGGGAAGCCGAATCGCGTCGTCAGTCTGCTCGGCGACGCCGCCAAGATCCGGCCGTACGAGTGGGAAGCCGAAGCGGCACGGCAGCGTCGCCAAGATCCGGCCGTACGAGAGCGGGAAGCCGAAGCGGCACGGCAGCGGCGCCAAGAGGATCTGCAGAACGTCAGGGAACGGGAAGCGGCAAGAAAGCGCGCGTATCGGCAGGCAGACCCCGATGCAGCGAGAGCTCGTGAGGCGTCTGCAAAACGCATCAGGCGAGCTCAGCCCGAAGGTGCCGACGCGCGGTTTAAGCGAGACTTTCTGGACGTTTCGTTCGGCCATAGCTGTGGTGTGTGTGATAGATTGTGGTTGTATACACACACACACAGTGTTTCTCACGTCTTTACATGGCGATGAGTGGGCGAATTAACGGAAGAATCGCTGGTTTACCGACGATTCACTCCGGAGCTTCGCCCACTCATCATCATTCACCACGTGGATATGCTGTGACTTTTTTTTTACCCTGGGCCGGCTTGGTAGAACAGTGTCTCAGCTTAGACTGGGTGAAAGAAATCAATTGCAAAAGGTGGGGCGCGTGAGCGTCTTGAGACGCGGCTAGAGCCCCGCTCAGCTCGTGCGCTGGCTTGGGCATTGCTGCTTTCCACAGTCTCAGCTGAGACGCTGCTTCGAAGAAAGTCGACCCTGGCTGCTTATCATTAGTTGCGATGGACCACTCATGGCTGGTGTAAAGCGCAAAGTAGATGCTTGGAGTCGTTGCATTATTAAACTAACACCATGAAAGTGGATTGTTTGACATCATTTCTATTTCAATAAATGAATTAAAAATAATCCAAAAAAAGACTAATACGGAGGGTTTCGCCCATGGTACAACAATTTGATAGCGCACTTCATGGGAAAGGGTTTATTATACCCTTTTCGTGAGCCTCGATTTAAGCCATGATGACTGACTGTGGCCTTACCGTGAGGCCCAGTCACAGCGGTTTGGACCGAATAATATCTGTAGAGTTATCTACGAGTAGTGTAACGTTAAAACTAATAATGTCAAATCTTTGCATGACAGCGGATAATACAGAAACGGCGCGGTTCGAAAGGCTGGAACCTCTAGAAAATGTATGTTTGTTTATCTTGGAGCAAAGAGAATCTATTTCCTTCGTCGTCGCTTACATATGCAGTTCAATATTGTGCACCTGTCGTGGTGTCGGAACATGGCGGGCAGCATTGAAGAGCATATTTAGTGTGGAGGAGATCGAACAGTCAGGCCTCTAGCGTGTGCGGTACGCTTCAGCTGTAGATACCATGGTGTCATCACAATATTGGAATAACTTTATGGTGGGGACAACAAACCGTATTTTCTTGTTTGTTTTTGATCAAAGAAATCGAAGATGACGATTTGTAAGGCCACTCCTCATGCGACCAGAACACTGGTCAGAGCGAAGCGCTCCTGCCCAGACCGTGCTAGGCGATGTTCAGTTTCTTTGTTATACTGCGTTTGGGCTGTGGGGACAAGTAAAGCCCCTTCATGTTTCAAAAGTAGCGCAAGGTGCGTCAATGCACGAGGCACGTGCAACATGCGGCCCTTGGGAAGACTCATGAGCAGCACAGCCCATCACTGATCTACTGAGCTAGATTTCAGACGCCATGTTCTTCTCAGAAGTGGCGCGCGGCGCGAGTCTCAAGAATTTCCACAACAGGTAAATGGCGCCTCTTTCCCAGGATAGAGAGGCTTTAACAGAAAGCTCAATAAAGCGCCCCCTATAGTTCGATTTTCTGCCCAATTGATCCCGTAAGTGACTACGTCGCAACATGGCATCTGGGTACAAACAAACCCTTGCTAGGGACGTTGCTAGTGGACTAATGCATGGAGATTCCACATGAGGCTAGAGTTTCGCTCTAGCCTCATGTTCTTGTCGTCTCAGTGCTGCATTGCAACGATGAAAGCCATTTCTGAAGTGTCACACTTTGCTTTGCTTTGGTTGCAGACGACACTATAGATTTGCTGGCAACCTGTTGCAGCGGGCACTTTCATTGAATTGCGGCCGTAAATGAGCGACAAAAAACAAGTCCATCGCCATGGCCGTAGAGGCCTCCTCAAAGTGCGTATTTTTTTTGTGAAGAACGCAGCTTAGTTCAGAGGGGTGAAAATGCCGTAAAATCAAACCACGTCATTCAAATCAGTTACGACGACGACCTGAAGTGCATTACCGGCATAGTGCAAGCCTGCAGGAGCAACGAATCGTACGCCGTCGAGGTAAGTCGTTTATTATTATTATTATTATTGAGGCTTGTCCTAAATACTGAATTAAAAAGCTAGTCCGTAGAGGAGAACATATGAAGAGTGACAATGAAAAAACATTAGCAAAGGTAGATATATAAGTATAAACAAAACAACCGAAAAGCGCACGGACACAAGCCTACCTCTTAAAGCTGTTTTACCATAGTAGTGTAATTTTACTCTCACTACTACTTGCATGCAACTACTTTATCAATATTATAGAAATAGTGTATAAATATAGCGCCATATTTTAAGACATTATGACCGAAAAAGAATATGGGTTTTACGTGCTCTCGGTTGCTTTAGCCCTTTTTTTACATTAAGGCAACTATACGCCAGAGCTACATGTACTCACCCTTATGTTTTTTAACCATTTCTTTCGCGCTTTGAGGTCTTGCGGAAATCTGAAAAAACAACAAACACCCTCCCATAGCGCGAGTCCGCAAAAAATTTTGGCATCTCAGCCGATCACCAGAAATGCTTTTCTCACGGGTGCAATGCGATTTTTTAGAAGACGATCATCTCGATCGACGCCCGGACGTTCGATAAACCATATTTTGCATCGCACCCCACTATGAATTTTTATAAGTATCCGAAAGTCATTACATTTCAAACAAATGCAATATCAAAATATCGTCTTTATTCACACGATTCCAACGACGGCGCCGGCTTGGCCGGCCGGCGTCTGGCAGACGGCATAGCTCTTCCATTTGCCGTCAGCTGCAGACATCTTGAGGACCGAAGTTGCAGTCGTAAATATTTTAGAAACGAACGATTACCGGCACACTTCTGTCGAAACATGTATGACATTCAAGCTTTCTATATCTGTGATTTTTAGAAGTTTAAATCCTACTCCTGATTTTCGAACGGTCGGGTTTTCGTAGACGAAACCTAATCACATGTATTTGTTCATAACTAACGACCTTAGCAACAGTTTGTTTGGAACCATGACGTCACACTTACGGAGTCAATAGGCACTATGTGTCTTCGAGAACTTGCTGTAACACTTGTAAAGCGTGTCTTGTTTTTTTTTTCTTGTTTTTCTTTTTTTTTTGGGGGGGGGGGGGGGCGGATTATGTGTGATTTACCTCAAGAAGGAGGGGAAGAAGCGCGAGAAAATATTTGAGACAAGAATCCTCTGCTTCAAGGAGAGAATCAGCGCCACTTTTCCTGAACTTCTCAACCTTGAATTTCAGCCACCTTTCAAAAGTTTGCGCCAGTGCGCGTCGCCTACTACAACATAAGTCATTTTTATTATGTAGGACAATTAGTAGGCTTTAAGAAAATTAGCAATCGTGTAAAGTGATTTTAATTAAAACGAGAAAATCTCTAATCAAAATATATTTGTCTAAATTCGCTGTCTTCTTCTCTGAAACCTTCTTCTTGGCGTACAGAGTCGTGCTTCTAAATAGTTTCATCATTTAATAATATTTTAAACAAATCTGAATATTAATAAGACAAAATCAGGCTCTACAGTAACCATCCTAATCCTCTAGCATACAATTAAAAAAAAAGGTCGGATGCCAGAACGCTACTGTGAAAACCAAGAACGAGTGAAGGGAATTTTTTTTAAAGTTTATCACAATCAAGTGGTGTTTACAAAAAAAAACTGCTGGCGTTGCAGTTCTAATATTTTATGCTGAGCTCTTCTGTTTACCAGGAGCATGCCCTTAAAAGGCGTTGCTGCTTTTTGATGTGAAAGCGAGTTACGACACTTGAAACAGCAAAACAAAAGGGTGTTTTTGAATAAATATTAGAACATTTGAGTGTGCTAATTAAGAAAAACACACATACACGGAACCAGGCAAGTTCTTCATTTATTCAATAAGAAAATAAGAGCGCGTCTGGGATGCATTAGAAATCTAGAAACTTCGAATGGATAGATGTATGTCTTCGGAAATATCAAAACTTCGCACTTTTGTTTTCTTTTTGTGCGTTAAGTTTTTACAAAACTTCATACCACATTTTGCACTAAGAAAGTGATGGTGAATTGGCAATTTATTTGAAAAAAGAACGAAATAGCGTGGCACGCGCACAGACTCGACATTTGCACCGCAAACAGGAGTGTTAGCACAGCTGCCACCGGTACTACGTAGTTGGGGCCGTGGGACCGCCGCCTCAAGAGGGCGCCACAGAAACATCTCGGCGTTGGATTCTGGTAAGAATAGCGCCATTGCCTTTCCTGAATGATTGCGGAACACAAGCATATACTAACATACAAAAGGCACGGAATGATCGGGCCTTCTTGCATGGCAATTGCCATTTCCGTTTTTCCCAATCTTCACGAAGTTTCGAAAGGGTTGATCTGAACCAGCCGCGCCAATATTGCTATGGATTGTCATCGTAGTGAAAGCGTTCCTCGCGAATACAAACACATTTTGCACTGCGTATACGAGTAATTTATCAGTCATTCTTATCTAGACAGGTATCTTATTATAATATTGTTTTTCAACGCAGAAAAAACATATTTTTCAAAGCCGCCAAGAAACGACGCTTTATGCGGTAGAGCTGCCAAGATGCGTCCTTGTTTAGCTAGTATGTGAATAACTAAATCTCTGTATACCAGATGTGTCCTTATAAAGAACCTGTCAGCCCGGTTGCGAATCACCTCATCAAGAATGTTTAAGCCAAGGAAAAACTGCTTACGACATTGGCGCAATTTTGCTCAGTGATATAGAGAATGCACAACTTATAAAACTGGAGTATAGGCCTGTAGCTCCCAAGTTTAGAACAGTCCCACCAGAGAAAAAAAATGAGGAAGTTTCCAAAAATAGAGAATCATGATTTTCGGCCCGGAGCAAATAGACTATGCATCGGCAAAAAACTCAAACTCCGTAAGAATGTGACGCTAGCTGTTGAGATAGATAGACGCGAACGATTGAAAATGTAACGTTACCTGCTTTAGAAAAAAAAAATAATTGAGAAACACAATTTTTTTTTTTGTTTATATCTACCTAATTAGACAGACTAAAATCTTCAAAACAAGAATTGTTTTGACGTATAGTTTGATGGAAGTACCGTCAAAACGAGAATTGGATATTGTGAACGCTTGTGGGACTTATATAAGTAAAAACACTTGCCAGCAAGAAAGAGAATATTATTTTCCTTCTTGCTAACAAGTGCTTTTTTACTGAAATAGGTGCTACAGGAGCACTCAAGGTTACTTCTTGGTTTGGTGATGTTAGACTTAGTGAGGTTCGGCTCAGATAAAATTTTCATCTTTTTTAATAATCTTTTGATCCAGGTAACATTATGTTGTCAAACGTCCGCGTTCTTTACCAATCGCTGTGTTGTTCTCACGGCGTTTGAGATTTCTGTAGCAGAGCTTCATTTACCCGAGCTGAAAACACGGTTCTCTTTTCTCAAAAACTTGTTGGTATTCTGTGTAGTATTCTAGCTCTATTAATAATCACCGCCGATCGGTATGTGCTTTGCTCGTCTGCCAAGGAGTCACACACCGCAACGAGAAAGACAGCGAATAGGTTTTACTGAACTTCCCCGTTGCCCGTCGTGAGAGCCGGCAGTCCGGGCCCACCGACCCTGATTGTCGCCCGTCGTTCAGAGCTCGCAGTCAAAGTCCGTGTCCAGGCCAGCGGATCGTCCTTCCCACTCCAGCGGATCGTCCTTCCCACCCAGTGCTGCGCTGGCTAGCTGCTCCGGGCTATCACAGCCCTAGTCTCGCTGCGGAACCACTCCGGGTCGCCATGGCCAGGCCGGTATGGCCAGGTCTCGCCGTTCCCTCCGGTCTCGGTCAGAACCTCTCTGCGTGAACCGGCTCCGGGATCACCATGGGCCAAACCAGCCAGAACGGCTCCATCGTTGCTGCCCGGCCCCAGCCTCGCGCAGCACGCTCTGTCTGGCTCCAGCTCGTATCTTCTTGGCCGATCGCCTGTCACGTGCCCTCCGCCCCGTCTTCTTCCACCCCTCATCTCCCACCCTCACCCCCCCCCCCCACCCCCCTCAAGGCCTGGACTTCGGAGGACTTCCAGCACTCCGGATTTCATGGGCCTCAGAAAGGAGTTCTTCCGCCCGCGTCGATGAACTGGGGAGACAGACGGACGCTCTAGTCGGGGCCGTGTGAGGTGTCGGAGAGGCTGCTGTTGTTGCCCGAGGGGCCACGTTGCAGCGGTCCGAAAGCGGCGTGGGTAGTGGTGGGACCTTCGGCGTCGGTCTTTCTTGGTGCCGGCCTCAGCTGGCTCTTTTAGCGAAGCCGGCAGATAATGTCGATCTGCCCGTCGCTCGCTGTCCCACTCACCACGATGCAACGGGGGGCCTGCTTAAAGCTGGTTTCCCTGACGCGGACGAACCGCACCCGTTCCGCTTGGAGGTCGCCGTGGGCATAGAACTGTTCGCTTGAACAGCTCGTCAGGCCGAACAAGTGTCAGCCACCCAAACAAAGCACTTTGGTAAAACGAATGGGTTCGTGTTTCCTCCCGGTGGACTTCCTGGTTGACGCCGTTCTAGGACAGTCTTTCAAAGAAGCCATTCTGCGCAAAACAGAGTGTTAAAACAACACACAGCGAACAAATACTCTCCTGCAGATGGTGGCGGTGGCCATGGCCTCCACCGCTAAATTGCTTGCCTACGCATTCGTGCACCATGCGGCTAACTCGGCGAGTCCATTACGAAGTTTGCTTCTGGGTCGCCAGGAACAGGGATTTCATGTGTCCTACCGCAACCTTATGTTGAGTCATATTCCCCATCGCAACGGTAGTATCCCTTTAAGTCAGCGATGTGAACCTGGCCGGACTCCTCGTTTGTATCTCGCCGAGTTGTAGCCTGAAGTAAGATTTCACGACGCTCGCGTCTTTACCTCGTTTGGGCTCCTGTCAGCTCAGAGCAAGCGATGCGGCAAAACCAGTAGCTGCGTTGCTCAAAGCGTAAGTTTCCTTCAGGATAGGTAACGATGGTGTAAACATAGTCCATTTGTTGCGCAAGCGAAGGGATCTGAGGCCCGCGGCGGGATGGCCATACCATACCCGCGTTCCGCAACGGCCGCGTGTGGGAATTGATGCAAGCGTCAGCGTAACGCTTCTTCAACGTGCATGCGGGCTCTAGGAACTCATCGGTCTTCGGAGGAGGCGGCAGCTCAGCAAGCAAGCCCACTCTAACCGTTTGCGCCTCTAGGCAAGCTGGACAGCTACAAGCCCGCCTAAATGTCTACCACCTCAACCCCGGCCAGGTCATGACGCGACACAAGGTGTGAAAAGTTTTGCTGTCATTGCCATGACCGGCCAGAGCGAAGTCGAAAAAGCGACCTATAAATTGCCTCTCTAGTTTCCTCGGAACGACCCCCCTGAAGGGAGAATCGGTCCTTTGCCCTTTGTCGATTGTTCGTGTGACGCGAAGCAACAAGCAACGTCTTGGCCCAGCAGGTACGGATCATGGAGCTTATTAACTCGCCTGCCAGCGTTCCCGGTGTCAACTGCTGTTCCCGCGATTTTTCTGACACCCGCTGACAATCTCGTCTGCCAGCGATCCCGGTGTCAACCACTGTTCCCGCAATTTTTCTGACACCGCTGACAGAAACCCACCTGCACACTGGGACTCGACTAGCGCTTCCTCGCTCTACCGCTTCAACCCAAGCCTAAATCCTAACTCTGTCTTCTGTCTTAAATCCTAAATCCTAATAAAAACAAATCCTAAATCTGCAACGAGTCCTGGCTGTTTCCCCTCTCGGCAGTTGTTATCCTGCCTTTCAGAAAAAATGTGGTGACTCTTCTTCGCCCTAGAAGTCGACTTCTACATTTTAACCACGCTCCTCATCATCCCCCCGGTTGCATCACTTCCTTCCATCCACTATTTTTGGGTACACGAGAGGCGCGTCCGCAACCTAGTCTTTCGAGTCCTTTCAGGACTCGATTCGAGGAGATACCTGCTGAGCTCTGTTGTGAGACAAGTCGCCATAATTCCAACAGATTTTGTTTTCACGGGCATCGTTAACGTTAGTGAGCAACCCGCTCAACGAATCCGGGACTCCCTGGCGACGAACAACGGCAGAGGCTTACCGACCTGGCCCGACATTGAATGTCCCATTTTTGGTTTTCTTGTGCTATTCTCGCTCTAATAATAATCGCCGCCCGATCGGTATGTGCTTCGCTCGTCTCTCAAGGAGTCACACACTGCAACGAGAAGACAGAGAATGGGTTTACTGTACTTCGCTGTTGCCCGTCGTCGAGAGCCGGCAGTCCGGGCCCGCCGACCCTGGTTGTCGCCCGTCGTTCATGAGCTCGCAG
Organism: Ixodes ricinus; assembly: GCA_037355805.1. NCBI lineage: Eukaryota > Metazoa > Arthropoda > Arachnida > Ixodida > Ixodidae > Ixodes > Ixodes ricinus. Next base: position 52,632 of record JAZHYW010046711.1, read on the forward strand.
TCCGGAGTCCTTGTCTAAACCTGTGGATCGTCCTTGCCACGCCAGCGCTGCGTACTTCAGCTGTCCCGGGCTATCACAGCCCGAGTCTCTCTCCAGAACCACCACGGGTTCGTCAGTGGCCCAGGACGGTATAGACAGGGCTCGCCGTTCCCTCCGGTCCTGGTCAGAACCTCACTCGTGGACCGCTCCGGGAATCGCAATAGGCCAAACCAGCCAGAACGGCTCCATTGTTCCTGCCCGGCCCCAGCCTCGCACAGCACGCTTTGACTGGCGCCAGCTCGTGTCTTCTGCGGGTGACCGCCTGTCAAGTGCCCTCCGTCCCGTCTTTTTCCACCCTCATCTACCACAAGCTAAAGAGTGTTCGAAAAGAAAAATACCGCGTTTCTTCTTTAACCGGAAAAATTAACTATGCGTCGCCGAACGCCCATTCTTCGTCCAAATGCAGAGCGAGAGGCCCAAACCAAATGCCAAAGTTTCAGCACTAACCGTTATCTTATGCAAAAGTTGTTATCTTTTACAACTTTCAATGGTGGCATGGTGCCGATTTTCGCCCGTTTTCGGTAACCGGCGCCATCGAGCTCCATGTATTCGAGAGCTCGGTCGGCCAACAGTTTCCCAACTAAGATTTCAGAAAATCAATTAAAACTTTTAATATGGATATAGGTTAGTGCTGAAACATTGGCATTTGGTTCGGACCTCTAGCTCCACAATCGGGTGGACGATCAGCGTTCGGCGATGCATATATAAATTCTTGCGGTAAAAAAAACAACCTTGTAACTTTTTTTTCCTGAGGAGCGGGGGGGGGGGGGGGGAGACACTGTATTTGTATAACATTTCTAGGTCCTTCCTACGCATCTTCCGCGCACAGCAGAAACACGCGAACGGATAGGAGACGAAGAAATGAAACAAACATTCGTCTGTTTTTTAAACTATATATACTTACTTAAGGGAAAAAGTTTGTTTGTTTTGTAAATTCGGACTGAAACTGCATCGTCGTTCATATATTTCGCTACAACATTATTTATTGCGGTTATCCTGCTCGTTGCCACTCTCGGTTATGGCGTTCTGGGCGTTTTGTGGTTTTTGCGTCCTCTACACTTCCAGGAAGTAAGTTTGCAAACCAGTATGCAGACGAAGAGCAGTCCAATATAAGACATAGGCAATGCAGAACTGCCGTTTTAACTCTTTTTTTTTTTCTCTAGCTTTAATTTGAGCGCTAAAAATATAAATATTTTGTTTTTACAAACCGAAGTTTGCGTGCCAGTTTAAGGTACGCATACGTTTTGAATTCGAATTTTCTGAGGCGTGTCAAATGTGCTGGTCCTAACGAACGCACCGCCGCACCCTATACTTTCGATAATTTTGAACGTGGTGCAAACTTCAAATTCTGTTAGAAATCAGAGCTTGTTCTACGTTATGTAAGTCACCATAACCTACGTCTTGATGGGCTAAAGCCCCTCTATCCTGGGAAAAGTGGCGCCATTTATTGTTGTAGAAATGCTCGAGGCACGTGCCGCGTGCCACTTGTGGGAAATTCCTGGCGTCCTGAGCTTCGCGCTGTGCCGCCATAATCTTCTTAAGGGCTGCACCACTTTGCGCTACTTTTGAAACATGAAGGGGCTTTATTGATGGGCTCGTATCTCGCGTCACCCGTCGGCTGCTTCCGGCAGCGGCGGACTCAGGGCGAAGAAGATCTTGCTCGAGATCGGCGGAGAACTGCCCATGGTGTGAGCCCACTCCGCGCGCCCGACCTGCATGCTCAGCTACGAGCATGCCACTCGTTTGTTTCTGAAAAAATTATGTGCCATTTGACGAAGGCCCGTTCAGACTTAGCGACCGAGGATGACCGAGAGATACCAAACCGGTTTTTAGCTATCTTGCGATCTCTTAGGACCAGCTCTGCTGTAGCGCATCGGTCCTAAGAGATCGCAAGAGGCTTAAAAACCGGTCTGGTCTCTCTCGGTCGTACTCGGTCTCAAGAGTGTGAACGGGCCTTGAGGAGAAGGCTACAAACAAACCGTGGTTCAATACCCGTTAAAAATTCATGTTTGTTGATTTCTTCTCTCTTTTGTCTCCTTTCCTGTGGTCCCTCTGGTAAAGCGGACAAAGTGAAGGGTATTGTGGACGCAGATTATGCTGATATTTTTTGTCGCTGTTGATATTCGACAACAAATGTAACCCGGTAGAGTATCGCAATACATCGGATACACTGTAATTGTATCTCACTACTAAAATACAACTACATTTTCTAAACGTATCTCGACACGAGATACATATACTTGAACATATCTCTAAGATCCCATCGCGACACATTTGTATTGCAATACTGGCCTGCCCTAGTCGCAGCCCTGCTGTAGCCGATTTGTTTAAAGAAAACATATACACATCTCGCATTGAGACAGTTGATTAGTGAGAAGAGTTCACGTACTTACAGTAGCTCAGTTGACCTTGTATGAAAAAATCTACTTGGTTTGTGATGTCCTTAAACATTACGCCGGGCTTCTCAGATGAACTATATAGTATAGAGGTTATTAAAGGGTGGTGCAACGATATTCAGTTCGAATGTTTTTCACCTTACAATAGCTTACTGGCACTAGTGGGACTCAGGGATACTCGCACGTAACACAAATGACCAAGAAACTCCTTTTGCTGCGGTGTACGTTCAAGAACAATAACGAGTGTTTTCTATTTATTCTTTCCTTCGCAAAAACTTGATGACGTAGGTTGGCGGTCGTCGTGCCACCCAGTGACGATATTTGAATGCGGCTCAGAGATTAGACCCGAGCATTGCGTGGGCACTTGATTTGGGCTCGTGATAATCCATAGCTCAACAAGTATTCGGGTTGTAGACCGTGTCGACTCGCTGCAATGAAGAAAATAGCTAAACCGTAATGATGTCTGGAAGTCAGCTTCAGTGTCCTGCGCCTTGTCAACCGCAGCGCGTGGCTATGGTCAACATTGGCAGTATAGAATCGGCTCCAGATCACGTGGCTACGTGTCCTGGCTGCGAGGTAGGGAGTGAACGCTGCTCGTTTTAGAGCGCAGCTCTTAGGCGCCCGTTTCCGGCTTGAACGGCGTCGCCGTCGGCGTCGCCGTCGGCGTAACCGCGCGGTGCATCATGGGTAAATTTTCCCGAAGGAACCCGAGGTCCTCCCGAGGTCCTCCCGAAGGAACCCGAGGATCCTCCGGAGGTCTCTCCCGAAGGAACTCCGGAGGTCCTCCCGAGGTCTCTCCCGACGGAACTCGAGGTCCTTCGGGAGGACCTGGGAGGGGGGTCACGTGACCCCCCCCCCCCGAGGTCGGCGTAACCGCGCTGTGCAATATGGGGATGCGTGACGTCACTGATGACGTCATCAGTGACGTCACTGATGACGTCATCGGCATCCGCATCGTCATCGTCATCATCACTGATGACGTCATCAGTGACGTCACTGATGGCGTCATCGTCACGTGACCCCCCAGGGCACGTGACTTCTCCTTCTTTCGAGGTCACGTGACCTCCCCCCGAGGCCACGTGACCCCCCCAGTACCCTTCCCTCCTCCTCCTCAAGAGCTGCGCTCTAATTCGGCGTTGCAGAGAGTTGTAAACGGCTTTCACTTTTTTTTACTTAAATTGTTTCTGCGACTTATTGGCGTTTAGTGAAAACGAACGGGTGTTTCTGCAGGTCATTAACGTCAGGGATCCGTTTTAAGCGGTATTTGCGCAAATTACAAAAATCATTGCATCACCCCCTTTAACTCAACTCAATATTGTTTGTCATTTTTGCCAGCGCAGTAGAAATACTAAATCCCACATGTATTTGAAAAAATATACTGACCTAATATTTGAAGTAGTGCAGTGGTATTATCATTTTAACGTTAATTTCGTTTAATCACGATTGTTGATCAAGGCAGACGATAAAGGGAATTCGGTTCTGATCACGTGCTGCGAAGAACTATCAACAACATGGCTTTCCTTCCAGCATTAGTGGTTCGATTTGAACGAAAAAGTAACGTTCTCTCCGACGTTCGTAGCATCGATCTGACATGTCTGACGTTGTTGCACAAGCTTACATCTTCGTCACAAAGCAAACTGTCTATCCGGGATTAGCGATAAGAAATAATTGCGATTGATTATTGCGACACCAGCAAGCAAACGCACACGGAGTACAAAAGAGAGGAGTCGCAAATAATCGCCACGCTCCAATACCTTATCTGCGAGCTTGATGATGGATGCGATGGAGCGTCCCCTTATGCGTCCCTGCCGCGGTTTATGTCTTCGTCGTCTGGAAGAGATAAATCTTACCGAGGCATTCTCAATCTTTTATTGATAAGCACCCACCGAACATTGACTCACCCCGGTGAAGCAGATGAAAAACAAAAGCACGTCAGATTTGACCGAAGTGGTTAGTCAAAACCACCAGACTCATCAAATCTACTCCTTCCTGCTTGCAGTAAAGCAGGTGTTCGGTCGCGGCAAAATTAGTTATACAAATGCCCCCCCCTCCTCTAGAAAAAAAAGGAAGAAAACTTTGCATGTTATCTGTTTTGTTTCCTTCACCGCACAATTAAACTACTTAACGCTGAACGCCCGTTCTCCGCCAAATTGTAGCGCAAGCATAGCGATTCAAATAGTACTTTAAAAAGCATAACTTTTGCATGAGGCAACGGTTAATTCTAAACCTTTGGCATTTGGTTCGGGCCGCTAGATCTACATTTGGGTGGAGAATGATGCGTTCGGCGATGCGTAGTTTACTTTCGTAGTAAAAACACGGCATTTGTTTTAGACACACTGTGTTTTGTTTTATTTCAGGCATGTATAGCGTTGTCGACACGAGGACCCGATGATGCCAGTCAAGCAGCGTCAAAAGCCCGCAAAGTCACGACGTTCGTCGTGTTTTTGTGCGTTCTCATCCGCAGGCTCATTCAATGAAAGGGGTCACGAAACGATATCTGGAGGGAATGTTTATGACTTTGCAGAGGAGTACTGGTCCCAGTCTTGCCCAAATATGCTCGCACAGACCGTCACTGATTCAGACGCTTTTTTTTGTCGCGGTGAAATTGCGAGGGTAAAGTGGAACCATTTATTTCAGTCTTGCCTTTGCAAAGCTTAATGATGTATTTGTGGGATCGAAACCACCCGCCTGACTAGAGTTGAGCGCGACTCGTGGATTGAACACGAGAACTGCGTGAGCACTAGACTGGGACTTGGAACGATCAATGCCTCGGCGGACACTCGAGTAGGGGCCTGTGTCCAGCTACTGCGGTGATGAGATATAGCCGAAGTTTAACAATGCCCGGAGCTCGGCAAGTGTTTCTACTTTGCCAACCCCAGCGCGTGGCTATGATTAACTTTGGTGGCATGGCATAGGCACCAGACCACGTGGCCCCTTGTTCTGGATTTAGGGATCAACGATGATCATGTTTCTCAAATTTTTGGGCGATATCATTATTCAGCTACTCCCTCCACCCCCCTCCCTCCTTCGATTCCGTGGACCTCTTTGGCCTCCCTATACAAAGTAGTTATGCGCAGTGGACAATTTCAGCTCACTGTGCTTGTACTCCATTGCACTCCGCGTATGCGGAATGGCAGTACGTACTCCTTCACACTCGCACCCTCTTCGAAGGACCTGGCGACCTTGACGGTCTTTCTCGACGTCGTCTTCTGGGATGACGTCGAGGACGTCCTGGAGGTCGTCCTAGAGTTTGTCCTAGAGCTTGTCTTTGACGTCATCCTCGAGGACATCGTCCTCGACGTCGTCCTTGAGGTCTTCCTAGATGTCGTCCTTGAGGTCGTTCTTCACGTCGCCCAATAGGTCGTCTTAGAAATCGGTCTAGATGGGATCTTTGACCTCGTCTACTAGGACGTCATCCTCGACGTTGTCTTAGACGCCGTCCTTTGATATCGTCCGTGGCCTCGTAGCAATAGAAGGAGGTAAACATGCTATCGCAATTCATAGACCACCAAAAACAGTCGTTTCGGCAGCCAATTTTAGACCTCTGCTATTGCCTAGAAAGGAAAAAGAACAGTAAGGCAGATTTATTCAGTTTTTAACGTTAGGGAGTGATCCTAAGTAGTATCTCTGGTAGTATTTAGCAATAGTAGAGAACTTGGTTCTTGGCTCCTTTTAAAGGGAAACGGAAACGGTTCTGTGTTTGAGGAAAACACTTAAATCGTCACCATTTGGTCTCCAGGATCACGAATATCGATCATATTTTTTCAGTTCGATATTGTGCATGGAGGCTGCAGAAAATAATTTTAAGTGCCTTTGAAGCCCCTCCTTTCCGGAGAGTGACATCACATAAAAATTTGTCATAATCTCCGCTCTCGCGCATCTTCAGCGCCTCGTCAAAGCTATGCACGCGCACTCTTGCTATTTTCAAAAAAGGTCAGATAAAGACGTCGCAACTGATGTCATTGCGGGGGAACATACCTAGCAAGCTTGCAATAACACGCGCTGTCCACACGAGTGACACGCGCTTGGCAATCGAATGATCTCGGCACGTTGAAATGACCGTTCGGGAGTTTTCGTGATTTCTCGAGTTCCAGTTACTGTAGTTCAGTTACACGGCCTTTTGATCCCCCTGTTGGTGCGGCCTGCCGATTTCTTCCGAAAACAAAGAGCGGGCGTGAGAGGAGAACTTCTTCCATCTCGCCGTGGGGGCGCGGCACATCGGCGAGTGGTCTTGTGAGCTGAAAGCTAGAGAAGGCGCTCAACGCGTTCTTGCTCCGCGACCCAGAGAAAATATCTGCCCGTCATTGACTTCGCCGATACTGAGGCGCTGCCGCGGTTGCAAAGGCCGCGAAAATCGCTGGCCCCCACCTTCGCACCTGCTTTGCGCGGAGGAAATAAACTCTAAGAAAAGCCCGTGCATCTGCTTTCCCGCACAACACTCGGAGACTAATCCCGCCACTTTCGGAGGCAGCTAGGCAAATGACGATGCCGAAAACATACGTTTAGACTAAAGAACGCAGTCTGAGTCGTGACATTAAGCAATGCAAGCTTGACGTTTTGCATTGCTTAATGTCGCAACTCAGATAGCAGTTTTTTTTCTTCGATACAAACATATGTTTCGGCATCGTTGTCATTCGCCGAACTGCCTCCGAAAGTGGCGGTGATTGGCTTCCGAGTGTTGTGCAGGAAAGCAGACGCACGGGCTTTTTTGAGAGTGTATGCGTGAGTTTTACCCTGTGCTCGCGTGTGTGGTTTGTAGTTTTCGATAGCTTTTTTTCTCGCTTCGTATACTTTTGTGGCGATAAACCACTGATGGATGAGAAAGAAGAGACGTAGACAGCCGCTCGTTCTCCACAGTTTTAGCGTGCAATCGAGCACCATGCTAGAAACTGTTGCGAACCGTAACAGGCTTGAGCTGAGCCAGTTGGTTCATACTCACGACCAAGGCCAGCTGAAAAGTGTGGCACAGTCGCAACTATACGCCCAGTGTGAAGGGTGGAACATTCCGCTGACATGCGGCCGAAGTTACATCGGACAAACCGGCCGATGCATTAAAGATCGGACGAGGGAGCACGCTGCATCAGTGAAGTCCCTGTCAGCAGGAGGACACTGCCAGCCCATTGTCGTGCGTGTCAATGTTCGGCGCGGTTCTACGACGTAAACATCGTGGCAAAGAACAAGACAAAACTGGGACGTGAAATTTTAGAGGCACTTGCCATTGACGAAAAAGGCGATGACTGCATTGAGTGCCTACTCTCGTGCTGTACGAAAAAGAAAAAAAATGTTTCTTCGGTAAAAGAGAAAAATTAAGGAGAATTAGAAAGCAAAAAAGAGAAAAGAAAATTGTTTTTTCAAGTGGGGCTCGTAGTATAGTAGAAGAAGAAGAAATGAAAGTCAGTTGCTAGTCCAGCGGTGTGAATGGTCTTTTCTTTATGTGTATGTTTTCTCCTAGTTCAGCTGGCCTTAATTCATGTTGCGAACCGTTGTAAGTCAATTGCTGCGAGAAATCCGGAACTCTGCTATCACGAGCTGCCATCTTGAGAGAAATTCCGGCATACCTGGTTGAAAAACATTTCGCGACAAGGCAGCGAGAAGGGCAGCCAGTGGTAACCAAGCACCAGGAGTGTCGTGTGTTCCGTTCATTTTAAGGAGGAGGACTACAAGGTAGGTGATGAAGCGGAAGTTGCTGCAACCGACAGTGGTGACGACTCAATTCTCATTATATCTGTTGTACATGCAATCAGCAGGTTCAAAGAAGCGCAGAACGCTTATTCGTGTGCTACCTAACGCGTCCACGTCTCATGCGAGCGGTAGAAGCTAACAACGCGAAATGCAGTCTCCTGCAGAAAGAAGACCAGCTGTTGATCAGTGCGTGGCTATTGAACCTTGCCTGCGAAAATAGTTTAAAGTGGAAGAATGTCACACGTCATTCAATTTGACGGGCTTTATGGAAGATGCCAAGAAAAACGCGCACCGCCTTCAAATGCAAGCCAAACGACTGAACGAGCAAATGAAATAACTGCGACAAACCTGCGACGAATTTCAAGAGAGATCGAAGCAAGGAAGGCTAATGTGTAGAACCCACTCAACTTTGCAGGTGACGTGTCCTGAATGCAAGCTGAAACTTAAGGGAAATGAATCACGTGACGGATAAAATCTGTTCGTGTTTAGCCTTGACCAAGGATGACTCAACTATCTACGACCTGAAGCTGTCTGGCCGTGCAAGCTCGTCTGCACCTTTGTGGAGAGTGCTCTACAGTCGGCAGAGATTCGTCGTTGTGGACAAATTTGAAGGTCCTCTCGAGCGCTGTGCTACTACACCTTATGAACTGCCCGCTGATGTGGTGTACAAACTGCAGAGACCCGTACCACAGCGAAGAGCTATGCGAGCTCTTTCTTGGGAAGCTCCTCAGACCTCTTCTGACAAACTGTCGTATAGAGGACTATCCGTTTCATAATTCCAGTAAGTGTACATGTGCGCAACTGAACTTCGCGCTGGCGCGTACAAAAACGAGTGTCATGGGTGAACATTGGTAAAAACTCACGCACGCTTTTCAAGTATTTTAGTTTTAGTGCCATATTGAAAACTGCGGTATTCTCTTGATTATTGATTCTGCCCTCACAGTGTTAACGTGAGTGCTAGTATGTTACCTTTATCTCCTCTACTTTTCTTTCCTCCTCCTTTTATCCCCTCATCCCCTTCCCAACTCAGAGTAGCCAACCGAGGCAGGCCGCCTTGTTTAACCTCTCTGTTTTCTCCTCCTCCTGCCCTTACCTTCTTCGGCTGGTGACCTAAAAAACTCTCTGGAGAATATATTGTGACTTTCATGGAAAACTCTTTCCCGAAAGATATTCCACTTGCGAGCTATATGACTCCCTTGATTTGTACGTGAACAATGAAGTTTATATTGCTGAAGCTATGCACGAGGAATACGTTTCTTATTGTCCCTCTCAGATAAATAAAAGGCAAAGCTCAAGCGTGCTCGATCATCGGTTAAAATCGGAAATTATACGGCCTAGCTATATTCAACTATAACTCCTATATTACAGTGGTAATAGAAACGGGGCAACACTTACGGCAACAAGAAAACAATAATTTGCTCATACTGCCAGCGGAGTGCGGCTCTGACGCGCAGCATGCAGTTGAGTTAGCTCCTCGCAGAAAGAATCGTGTGCTTTTATTCTACACGGATTCGTCACATCTTTCATGCAATCTGGCACTCGTTTTAATTGAGACTTGCCGCTTCACAAAAAACAATCTAAATAGCCACACTGGGCCGGGCCGGGCGGACTGTTCCTTTCTGGCGGATAACGACAGCCACGGCTGGCGCTGCGGGGTAAAGTAGAACTAACGCTCTCACCGGCGGAGTGAGGCATACAGCAGGCCGCTCCCAAAGGAGTCCTAATCAAGCGGCCGTGTCAGTTACATCTTTCAGGAAAAACGACCTTGATATTTACATTCAGGGGATTAAATGTTCATCGAAATCACTTCAAACTTTTTTTTCAAAGGTTATTTTTATTTTTTATTTTTAAAGGTATTTTGCTTTGTAGATGCAAAGTGTGATCCAAGGAGGCTTTTGTGACGGTGCTGGTAATGGAACTTTCAGTCGTTGCATAAAGCTGACTTTGTTATGACAGCATGTAAAGATGACGTTTCCTTTTAATGCAAAAGCATTAACTGTCCTATAAAGCGAGTCGACGTCATCAGTTTGAAGCGCGAAAACGGCGCCTCAGTTTCCCTGATCCAAAGGTCCCATTGGCTGGCGTGCGGCGACGAGGTTCCGCAAGCCGCTGCGCGCGCCAGTTTTAACAACCACCGCCAGTAGCGTTGCGTATCCGTGCAGCGACGGCTGACTCAGACAACCCCTACACGGGCGGAGCAGACGACCCTCCACAAGACAGGCATGACATTTCTACCGTCCAGTGCGTGCGAAGGACGAAAGAGCGTCTGGAACACTGGTGGAAGAAAATTTAGGAACAGATAGCTTACAGTTTGTTTTATTTTTGGCTAAGGCACGAAGACTTTTTGAGCTCGCCCGGTATAAAGGGGAAAGCCGCATCATCATCAGCAGCAGCAGCAGTCCTAGAGTTCCGTGCATAGTCCCACTACGTGGAGCCAAAGTTGCGCGTCTGTTGTCCACGTGCCGCCGCGCCGCTATTCGCCGAGATCCGATCACGTGAGAGCCGGATCAAGGGCCGTGCAGGAAAGTAGACGTTGCACTCGCCCCGCCGTCATGTACCCCTGCTTTGAGCGCGCCGCCATTGGCCGAATTTGGTCACGTGAGAAGCAGGATCATCATGCCTTGCAAGAAAGACGGCGCTACCGGGATGAACGCGCAACTCTGGCTCCCGTAGGGAGCCCATACAGGAACTTTAAAGAGTTCCTGTATAGGAACTCTGTAGAGTTCCTATACAGGGACTCTATGGGAACTCTAGGCTCGCCATAGCAGAAGCCTCAGAGTTCCTGTATATAGCTACCTACAGTAGCAGAGTTGTGCATTCAGCCTTGGCGGGTGGCCGCAGCGCCGGCTTTCCTGCACGCCCTGGATGCTTTGCTCCTCATGTGACTAAATTTGGCGAATAGCGGCGCCGCACGCGCCGCCGCGCATAGAAAACAGAAGAGGAGGAGAAGGAGGCGAAAGCAGGGGAACATACTCCGGAGCGCGTGCAACGTCGAATTGTGGTTGTGGGGATATTTATACAGCGAGAAGTTGGTCAGCCATTTAATGTTGCGACGAGTCAGCCCGCTGTAGATGAGCAATTTAGCCAGTGCAGTACAACTGCTGGAGCCTGGGGTCTTTAACGTGCACCACGCAGTAGTGATACACGACCGCACGCCGGTACGATGCTCAATCCATATGGAAACGGGCCGGGATGGGAATTGCGAACAACGTCGGCGGAGCGACCGTAGCGGTGGCTGTAGTGCATCGAGATTGGTAGCTTTGCTCCTCGCGTGCGACCGATCTCGGCGAACAGCAGCATGGCGGCGCGGGGAAAACAAATGCTCAGCGAGCATATCAAGGAACTTAGCGCAGCCCAGAGCCATTTTTTGAGAAAGAAGACACATTGGTTGAATAGGCGAGCATCTCGGGGCCAACCACAGGCCGCGAAACAGCCCTTAGTGGTAGTCGTGTGCTCTAAATTCGTGACGCGACTAATTTAAGCCGTTTTAGCGTCGCTAGAGTGAAAAGGTTTAGCTCTCGGTGACTGAGAAGTTTGCGCATGTGAGGTTTTCGTCACGCCAATATTAAAGTGTAGAATAAACGAACGTGCGCTCCAAACCAGGGCCGACTTGCTAGAAACAGCGCGTCTCAGCTGAGACGGGGAAAGAAAGCACTGCCAAAGCCAGCGCACGAGCAGAGCGGGACTCCGCGTTTCAAGATGCTCGCGCGCCCCACCCTTGCACTGCTTTTTTTCAGCCAGTCTCAGCTTAGACGCTGTTCTATACTTCGTTTCAGCTTGGGTCCAGACGCAGCCGATGCTACGAGCGCGAGCGTGTGGCCCTGAACAGTGCCTGTACTGCACGAGCGCGCGTGCTTGGCAGGGACGCTGAAAGCCCGGAGCTCGCGCTTGTAGCATCGCCTGCGTCTGGACCCAAGCTGAAACGAAGTATAGCAAGCCGGCCCAAAGCAAACTGTCACAGATACTCCATATGCACAAACATCAGCAGTGCAGAGCAGGCATGGGCACGAGCGCGTGGCTTTGGAAAGGGCCTCCTATGCACGAGTTCTCGTAGAAACAAAAGCATTTCGCTGAGCTAGGCTTACGCGCCTGTGCCTTTTGTCTTTACTACAGACATTTGTGAGATGGAGTAGAGAGGCCGAGCTTGAACGCTTCTATTTCACGCTTTAAATGTCGTTTGCAATATTGTGACGTTGCGGTCTCCTGATTGGTCGAAGCTGTGTCGTACCTTTAGCTTACGCTCTAACCGCGGGAGAGTTTTTGGCACTGGCGGCGGCCTTTGCTCCGCCCATTGTCCAAACTCTCCCAATATACGGCTCTAGTGCAGCCTAAAAGCCCCTCTATTCTGGGTCAAGTGGCGCCATTAATTGTTATTGAAATGCTGGTAACACGCGCCGCGCGCCACTTCTGGGAAGAACATGGCGTCTAAAATCTAGCTCAGGGCTGCGCTGTGCCGCCATGATCTTCGGAAAGGCTGCACGTTGCACGCGCCTCGGTGCATTGACGCAACCTTGCGCTACTTTTAAACAATGAAAGGGCTTTAGTGCAGCCCTTAGTATGAGCTCCCTACGGGAGCGAGAGCTGTGTGTTCATCTCCGTAGCGCTGTCTTTCCTGCACGGCATGTTGATCTTGCTCGTAACGTGACTGAATAGACCGATCTCACCAGCTAGTTTGAGAACGTCACCGCTGCCGCCATGCATCGTGGGAGCTGTAGTCTTTCTTCAAGCGCGACTTTGAAGGTCTGCGCAGAGCAGAGCACGAAGGCGGCATGAGCTGTCTCGCGAACTGACATCTGCCTCCTATGAACTACAGTTATGGCGGCGTCACGCATGCGTGGAACGCTTGGTGAGATCGGTCTATTCGGCGAATAGCGGCACCGCGCATTCCAGGCGCGCGGCGTGCTCCAAGCAGGGGAACGTAAACCCGCCGGCGATATGGAGGTGAACACCGGACCGTCCACCGTTCCGGTGCTATGAGGCGCCATGACGCTGCTGCCGTGGCTGCCACGTCACGGCGCTGATGGTACGAAGTGGTGGACGGTCGGCGTTCACCTTGATATTGCAATAAGAAAGCGAGGCGTCACGGCAGCCGCATAGTCGCGCTGATAGCACGGAGCGGTGGACGGTCTGGCGTTCACCTTCATATCGCGATAAAGAGCGAGGCGTCACTGGCAGCCGCGTGATCGCGCTGATAGCAGGGAGCGGTGGACGGTCTGGCGTTCACCTTCATATCGTGTTAAGAAAGCGAGGCGTCACGGCAGGCGCATCATTGCGGTGATAGCACGGAGCGGTGGACGGTCAGGCGTTCACCTTCATATCGCGATAAGAAAGCGAGGCGTCATGGCAGCCGCGTGATCGCGCTGATAGCATGGAGCAGTGGACGGTCCGGCGTTTACCTTCATATCGTGATAAGAAAGCGAGGCGTCACGGCAGCCGCGTAATCGCGCAGATAGCACGGAGCGGTGGACGGTCCGGCGTTCACCTTCATATTGCGATAAGAAAGCTAGGCGTGACGGCAGCCGCGTCGTCGCGCTGATAGCATGGAGCAGTGGACGGTCCGGCGTTTACCTTCATATCCTGAAAAGAAAGCGAGGCGTCACGGCAGGCGCATCATTGCGCTGATAGCACGGAGCGGTGGATGGTCTGCCGTTCACCTTCATATCGCGATAAGAAAGCGAGGCGTCACGGCAGCCGCGTGATCCCGCTGATAGCAGGGAGCGGTGGACGGTCCGGCGTTCACTTTCATATCGCGATAAGAAAGCGAGGCGTCACGGCAGGCGCATCATTGCGGTGATAGCACAGAGCGGTGGACGGTCTGGCGTTCACCTTCATATCGCGATAAGAAAGCGAGGCGTCATGGCAGCCGCGTGATCGCGCTGATAGCATGGAGCGGTGGACGGTCTGGCGTTCACCTTCATATCGTGTTAAGAAAGCGAGGCGTCACGGCAGGCGCATCATTGCGGTGATAGCACGGAGCGGTGGACGGTCGTGGCGTTCACCTTCATATCGCGATAAGAAAGCGAGGCGTCACGGCAGGCGCATCATTGCGGTGATAGCACAGAGCGGTGGACGGTCTGGCGTTCACCTTCATATCGCGATAAGAAAGCGAGGCGTCATGGCAGCCGCGTGATCGCGCTGATAGCATGGAGCGGTGGACGGTCCGGCGTTCACCTTCATATCGCGATAAGAAAGCGAGGCGTCACGGCAGGCGCATCATTGCGGTGATAGCACAGAGCGGTGGACGGTCTGGCGTTCACCTTCATATCGCGATAAGAAAGCGAGGCGTCATGGCAGCCGCGTGATCGCGCTGATAGCAGGGAGCAGTGGACGGTCCGGCGTTCACCTTCATATCGCGATAAGAAAGCGAGGCGTCACGGCAGGCGCATCATTGCGGTGATAGCACGGAGCGGTGGACGGTCTGGCGTTCACCTTCATATCGCGATAAGAAAGCGAGGCGTCATGGCAGCCGCGTGATCGCGCTGATAGCACGGAGCGGTGGACGGTCCGGCGTTCACCTTCATATCGCGATAAGAAAGCGAGGCGTCACGGCAGGCGCATCGTTGCGGTGATAGCACGGAGCGGTGGACGGTCACGGCGTTCACCTTCATATCGCGATAAGAAAGCGAGGCGTCATGGCAGCCGCGTGATCGCGCTGATAGCACGGAGCAGTGGACGGTCCGGCGTTCACCTTCATTCGTGATAAGAAAGCGAGGCGTCACGGCAGCCGCGTAATCGCGCGTGATAGCACGGAGCGGTGGACGGTCTGGCGTTCACCTTCATATCGTGATAAGAAAGCGAGGCGTCACGGCAGGCCGCGTCATCGCGCGTGATAGCATGGAGCGGTGGACGGTCTGGCGTTCACCTTCATATCGCGATAAGAAAGCGAGGCGTCACGGCAGCCGCGCGATCGCGCTGATAGCATGGAGCGGTGGACGGTCCGGCGTTCACCTTCATATCGCGATAAGAAAGCGAGGCGTCACGGCAGGCGCATCGATTGCGGTGATAGCACAGAGCGGTGGATGGTCTGGCGTTCACCTTCATATCGCGATAAGAAAGCGAGGCGTCACTGGCAGCCGCATCGATCGCGCTGATAGCATGGAGCGGTGGACGGTCTGGCGTTCACCTTCATATCGTGATAAGAAAGCGAGGTGTCACGGCAGGCGCATCATTGCGGTGATAGCACGGAGCGGTGGATGGTCTGGCGTTCACCTTCATATCGTGTTAAGAAAGCGAGGCGTCACGGCAGGCGCATCATTGCGGTGATAGCACAGAGCGGTGGACGGTCTGGCGTTCACCTTCATATCGCGATAAGAAAGCGAGGCGTCACGGCAGCCGCGTGATCGCGCTGATAGCACGGAGCGGTGGATGGTCTGGCGTTCACCTTCATATCGTGATAAGAAAGCAAGGCGTCACGGCAGGCGCATCATTGCGGTGATAGCACAGAGCGGTGGACGGTCTGGCGTTCACCTTCATATCGCGATAAGAAAGCGAGGCGTCATGGCAGCCGCGTGATCGCGCTGATAGCATGGAGCAGTGGACGGTCTGGCGTTTACCTTCATATCGCAATAAGAAAGCGAGGCGTCACGGCAGGCGCATCATTGCGGTGATAGCACGGAGCGGTGGATGGTCTGGCGTTCACCTTCATATCGTGTTAAGAAAGCGAGGCGTCACGGCAGGCGCATCATTGCGGTGATAGCACAGAGCGGTGGACGGTCTGGCGTTCACCTTCATATCGCGATAAGAAAGCGAGGCGTCATGGCAGCCGCGTGATCGCGCTGATAGCATGGAGCAGTGGACGGTCCGGCGTTCACCTTCATATCGTGATAAGAAAGCGAGGCGTCACGGCAGGCGCATCATTGCGGTGATAGCACGGAGCGGTGGACGGTCTGGCGTTCACCTTCATATCGTGTTAAGAAAGCGAGGCGTCACGGCAGCCGCGTGATCGCGCTGATAGCAAGGAGCAGTGGACGGTCCGGCGTTCACCTTCATATCGCGATAAGAAAGCGAGGCGTCACGGCAGGCGCATCATTGCGGTGATAGCACAGAGCGGTGGACGGTCTGGCGTTCACCTTCATATCGCGATAAGAAAGCGAGGCGTCATGGCAGCCGCGTGATCGCGCTGATAGCAAGGAGCAGTGGACGGTCCGGCGTTCACCTTCATATCGTGATAAGAAAGCGAGGCGTCACGGCAGGCGCATCATTGCGGTGATAGCACGGAGCGGTGGACGGTCTGGCGTTCACCTTCATATCGCGATAAGAAAGCGAGGCGTCACGGCAGGCGCATCATTGCGGTGATAGCACAGAGCGGTGGACGGTCTGGCGTTCACCTTCATATCGCGATAAGAAAGCGAGGCGTCATGGCAGCCGCGTGATCGCGCTGATAGCATGGAGCAGTGGACGGTCCGGCGTTCACCTTCATATCGTAATAAGAAAGCGAGGCGTCACGGCAGGCGCATCATTGCGGTGATAGCACGGAGCGGTGGATTGTCTGGCGTTCACCTTCATATCGTGTTAAGAAAGCGAGGCGTCAGGGCAGGCGCATCATTGCGGTGATAGCACAGAGCGGTGGACGGTCTGGCGTTCACCTTCATATCGCGATAAGAAAGCGAGGCGTCACGGCAACCGCGTAATCGCGCTGATAGCACGGAGCGGTGGACGGTCCGGCGTTCACCTTCATATCGCGATAAGAAAGCGAGGCGTCACGGCAGGCGCATCATTGCGGTGATAGCACAGAGCGGTGGACGGTCTGGCGTTCACCTTCATATCGCGATAAGAAAACGAGGCGTCATGGCAGCCGCGTGATCGCGCTGATAGCATGGAGCAGTGGACGGTCTGGCGTTTACCTTCATATCGTAGTAAGAAAGCGAGGCGTCACGGCAGGCGCATCATTGCGGTGATAGCACGGAGCGGTGGATTGTCTGGCGTTCACCTTCATATCGTGTTAAGAAAGCAAGGCGTCACGGCAGGCGCATCATTGCGGTGATAGCACAGAGTGGTGGACGGTCTGGCGTTCACCTTCATATCGCGATAAGAAAGCGAGGCGTCATGGCAGCCGCGTGATCGCGCTGATAGCATGGAGCAGTGGACGGTCCGGCGTTCACCTTCATATCGTGATAAGAAAGCGAGGCGTCACGGCAGGCGCATCATTGCGCTGATAGCACAGAGCGGTGGACGGTCTGGCGTTCACCTTCATATCGCGATAAGAAAGCGAGGCGTCATGGCAGCCGCGTGATCGCGCTGATAGCAAGGAGCAGTGGACGGTCCGGCGTTCACCTTCATATCGTGATAAGAAAGCGAGGCGTCACGGCAGGCGCATCATTGCGGTGATAGCACGGAGCGGTGGATGGTCTGGCGTTCACCTTCATATCGCGATAAGAAAGCGAGGCGTCACGGCAGGCGCATCATTGCGGTGATAGCACGGAGCGGTGGACGGTCTGGCGTTCACCTTCATATCGCGATAACAAAGCGAGGCGTCATGGCAGCCGCGTGATCGCGCTGATAGCCTGGAGCAGTGGACGGTCCGGCGTTCACCTTCATATCGTGATAAGAAAGCGAGGCGTCACGGCAGGCGCATCATTGTGGCGATAGCACGGAGCGGTGGACGGTCTGGCGTTCACCTTCATATCGCGATAAGAAAGCGAGGCGTCATGGCAGCCGCGTGATCGAGCTGATAGCATGGAGCAGTGGACGGTCCGGCGTTTACCTTCATATCGTGATAAGAAAGCGAGGCGTCACGGCAGGCGCATCATTGCGCTGATAGCACGGAGCGGTGGACGGTCTGGCGTTCACCTTCATATCGCGATAAGAAAGCGAGGCGTCATGGCAGCCGCGTGATCGCGCTGATAGCATGGAGCAGTGGACGGTCCGGCGTTTACCTTCATATCGTGATAAGAAAGCGAGGCGTCACGGCAGGCGCATCATTGCGCTGATAGCACGGAGCGGTGGACGGTCTGGCGTTGACCTTCATATCGCGATAAGAAAGCGAGGCGTCATGGCAGCCGCGTGATTGCGCTGATAGCATGGAGCGGTGGACGGTCCGGCGTTTACCTTCATATCGTGATAAGAAAGCGAGGCGTCACGGCAGGCGCATCATTGCGGTGATAGCACGGAGCGGTGAACGGTCTGGCGTTCACCTTCATATCGCAATAAGAAAGCGAGGCGTCATGGCAGCCGCGTGATCGCGCTGATAGCAGGGAGCGGTGGACGGTCTGGCGTTCACCTTCATATCGTGTTAAGAAAGCGAGGCGTCACGGCAGGCGCATCATTGCGGTGATAGCACGGAGCGGTGGACGGTCTGGCGTTCACCTTCATATCGCGATAAGAAAGCGAGGCGTCACGGCAGGCGCATCATTGCGGTGATAGCGCGGAGCGGTGGACGGTCTGGCGTTCACCTTCATATCGCGATAAGAAATCGAGGCGTCACGGCAGCCGCGTGATTGCGCTGATAGCATGGAGCAGTGGACGGTCCGGCGTTTACCTTCATATCGCGATAAGAAAGCGAGGCGTCACGGCAGGCGCATCATTGCGGTGATAGCACAGAGCGGTGGACGGTCTGGCGTTCACCTTCATATCGCGATAAGAAAGCGATGCGTCATGGCAGCCGCGTGATCGCGCTGATAGCATGGAGCAGTGGACGGTCCGGCGTTTACCTTCATATCGTGATAAGAAAGCGAGGCGTCACGGCAGGCGCATCATTGCGGTGATAGCACGGAGCGGTGGACGGTCTGGCGTTCACCTTCATATCGCGATAAGAAAGCGAGGCGTCATGGCAGCCGCGTGATCGCGCTGATAGCACGGAGCGGTGGACGGTGCGGTGTTCACCTTCATATCGCGATAAGAAAGCGAGGCGTCACGGCAGCCGCGTCGTCGCGCGGATAGCGTGGAGCAGTGGACGGTCCGGCGTTTACCTTCATATCGTGATAAGAAAGCGAGGCGTCACGGCAGGCGCATCATTGCGGTGATAGCACGGAGCGGTGGACGGTCTGGCGTTCACCTTCATCTCGTGTTAAGAAAACGAGGCGTCACGGCAACCGCGTAATCGCGCTGAGAGCACAGAGCTGTGGACGGTCTGGCGTTCACCTTCATATCGCGATAAGAAAGCGAGGCGTCACGGCAGCCGCGTGATCGCGCTGATAGCACGGAGCGGTGGACGGTGCGGTGTTCACCTTCATATCGCGATAAGAAAGCGAGGCGTCACGGCAGCCGCGTCGTCGCGCTGATAGCATGGAGCAGTGGACGGTCCGGCGTTTACCTTCATATCGTGATAAGAAAGCGAGGCGTCACGGCAGGCGCATCATTGCGGTGATAGCACGGAGCGGTGGATGGTCTGGCGTTTACCTTCATATCGCGATAAGAAAGCGAGGCGTCAGCGGCAGCCGCGTGATCGCGCTGATAGCACTGGAGCGGTGGACGGTGCGGTGTTCACCTTCATATCGCGATAAGAAAGCGAGGCGTCACGGCAGCCGCGTGATCGCGCTGATAGCACGGAGCGGTGGACGGTCCGGCGTTCACCTTCATATCGCGATAAGAAATCCAGGCGTCATGGCAGCCGCGTCATCGCGCTGATAGCACGGAGCGGTGGACGGTCCGGCGTTCACCTTCATATCGCGATAAGAAATCTAGGCGTCACGGCAGCCGCGTCATCGCGCTGATAGCACGGAGCGGTGGACGGTCCGGCGTTCACCTTCAATTCACCGGCGGTGTACGCCGGGGCCCGGGCAACGTCTACTTTCCAGCGCGGCATTTGATACGGCTTCTAAGCTGATTGGATCTCGACGAATAGCGGCGCGGCGGCACGCGGAAAACAGACTTCGCTACTCTGGCTCCCGTAGGGTGCCAATACAGGAACTCTAGTGCCGCCAGCGCGCCGATAAAACTAACCGCCGCAACCCCATGCCACTACGAGCCCCGCGCCGGTTAAAACGGACACGTCGACGCGCGCTCGGAGGCTTCTGCTCGTCTCGCCGTTGACCAACATGCTGTCGCCTCAATTCCACATCGTGGCGGTGTTTGCTCGTCTCGGCGACGACGAACATGGCGCCGCCTCTACCGTCCACATCCTGTCGACGGTGGTTCCGCCTGCCTTGACGCCGACGAACATGGCATCAACATCGTTGAGGGGCTTTATGCTTTCGGCATTCACGAACTCATAAGAATTGCTTAGCTGCTTTACCTCGAGCTTTTTTTATTAGGGAATACTATGTAGTTGGGAATAAATCAGGCCTCTCATTGGTATCGATCTTATACGGTCAAAGCAGTTTTATTGTAGCCGTCGAGCCGCCATTAATGTAGATTTGAGTTGCAAGAAAAGGCAGATAAACATTAATCACAATGCGAATATGAGAGGCGCACTTTTGTAATAAGCGGCACTGCATTCTGAAGGCCATTTATGGTTTCAAAGCGACTCTGTGAATCTCGGAAGGTGTGGACTATTGAAGGAAAATAAGTACTTCCGCGCATTTAAGGTATATGAAACATTTTGTGTGCTCATGCTTTCCCGCATCTCTTGCTGACTCTTTTCATATTTTCCGGAATTGTAAGTAGATCTGAAAAAAATGTTTTGTTTTTCGTGAAGAACGTCAATTCCGTCAACTGTTTTTTTGCTAGCCTTTCATGAATAGTATTTATGTGAACAGGCAAGCGCATGATAATATCTTCGCTTTTGCGTTGTCTTAGCGGAAGCTTCCAGCTCTACGAATTGTCCTTGTGCCAAGTAACTGTAGAATATCGAGTTAAAAAATAATACTCTAGTTTTCATTAAAATTGAGAATTATAGAAGGCCACATGTATTAAGCAGAATGTGTACATGTAAGAAAAATACACTCGATGTAAATAAAAAAAAAAATCTGATAACGTTGTCTCAAGACCTCTCTCACTTATTTTTTATAATTCCGTAATACGATTTAGTATTTTGTTTTTTCTTTTAGGCGCGGCTTTTAGGCGCTTGCTTTTGGTTTGAGTGGCGTCGGCCGTCGCCGGCGCTGTTGCCGTGCAACCAGCGCACATGGTAGCCTTATGGGCAAATTTGTCCTCCGCTAACTTTAGCGAGAATTTTCCTGCCAAATCTTAGCGGAAAAGCCTCACCGACAGATTTAGCGAAAAATTTGCCTCGCTAGATTCAGCGGCAATTTGAGTAAAGAAATTTCCGCTAATCTAGCGAAAAATTTCCCGCTAGATCTAGCGGAAAATTTCCCCCACCAAATTTAGCGGAAAATTTTCCTAAGTGAGGCGAATAGTAGAGGAGGAGGGCATAGCCTCCTCCGTACCTTCCCTCCTCCCTCAAGAGCTGCGCTCTAATTCGGCGTTACAGGAGTTGTAAATGGTTTTCAGTTTTTTTTGCTGATTTTTTAGTTTTATATTTGCCTCTTTCATAATATCTTGAAAAGATTCTGAGGCAATACGAAAATGTCTCACGTTCTACAACCACAAGGAAAAAAACTAAACAAATGACAATAGAGAGGGAATAAAAAGGAACAATGAATTATTGGGTATGTATAACTTCGACGTCGAAATTGTTAGCCTGCTGGTGGTGACATGAACGGTAGCGCAGAAAAAAATATGTATTCCGGCTCCATTTGCAGATTTAAAGTTAAGGTTACTAAAGTATTTGCTTAAGATAGCACTTCCTGAGGCACTCAAATAAATTCCATAGATGGAAAAGTCATTTGCCCTCTCATTAAGCACTCGCGCTTACAACTCATTAATCGCTCTCAGCAGAGACGGGGCAAACGAACGCGAGGTTGTTCGCTTTCAACAAAGAATAAACACAAAGAAAGTCTACGCTTCCACGGACTGAACTCCATAGGACGAACTTTTGGGGCTCTCTGAACGAGGTTCTTGCGACAGACTTTATTTCGGCAAACTGCACTGCGCTCAAAGAAAGAACTTCATTCGGATCCGCTCTTCGAATGCGCGCGGCTCCAGGGGTCCATTTGCAATCCTCCCTTCAGAGTTACTCGAAGAGAAAGAACCACTTGATATGTTTGTTTTTTTGGAAACTAGGAATAATGTAGAGACGATTGACCCAAATGGATCCGCATAGTACAAATGGTTCCACCTTTACATCAAACCTTGGTCCACTCGTTACTGAATCGTCGACGAACTTTGAAGGGGTGCGTTCGTTATTCAAATTCGGAGACGACTTCTTTTCGCAGAGCGACCGTGACCGAGCTTTTGTCTGTTCGGTGACTCTACGTCTATAGCTTCACTTCTTCGTTCGGAAGCCTCTTGAAATGAATTCATCGAGTATTGTTGAGTGGCAACCGAACACTACGCGTGCGCCGGACTGACAATGGCGCCACCGCACATGCGTGACGTTCACGCCGCGAGTTGGTCTACAGGGAACCCTTTCGAAAGCCACGCGCCGATTATGAGAAAGTCGGAACCACCGCACTATGGCGGAACAGCTGACATCGTAGAACGTCCAAGTCACTTCATCAGATAGCAAACGTCGGAGCGTGACCACACTCTGAGAGTTGAGGAGTCATTCGAAAAGCGTCGAAAGCGCAACGTCATTTCGCTCAATATTTGCTGTGACGGAGCGGTTTCAGCCCGTCATTGTGCAGGTATCCTGCAGCTGCCAGTAGAGGCCAAAGTGCTTTGAAAGGGGCGTTTCGTAGGCGCGACGACATAAAACACTCGTTACGCGAATCGTATACCTTTGATGGAATGCGTACGTATGGTATAGACGCCCGCGATTCGAATCTGTCCGATGACTTGTGGCCTGGATTTCTTCGGCGCGGGTTAAAAGCGCCGGTTGCACTTCGAATAGCGGCGACGTATTAAGACGCTCCTCGCGGCGTGCGTGTGCGTGTTTGTGTGTGCTCGCGCTAGCGCCGACAGACGCAGCCAAATTGCGCCGCCGCAAATTTGCTAATCCCCCGGCTTTATGGGATGTTCGGCGGAAAAATAAAAAGAAAACAAGAAGGAAGTCGACAGCGGAGACTGGTCGGCGATGACGGCCGGGCTACGGCCTCCTCCTTGATTGGAAAGTTCCGGTGAACTGCGCAGCCACGACTTGATTGGTCCCGCATGGAGTGCCTCGGTATGTGGAGGGGGCGGTATCGCTTTGATCAACTCGCGGCCCGTTTCACGCTGCTTAGGCGCTCGCGCCTGCATTACGTCGTTTGCCAGGCGGGCTACCTGCATGACGGAAAAACGCTCTCGCCGCAGTGACGAGCGCCTTTCGCCGCCGCGATTTCCCGGTACTTTGTGGATTGCCGGAAGCCGCCGTCGCAATTAGGAACTGATTATAAAAAAAGAAAAATATGGGCGTTATTGTATGGCTGGTTTATGTATGGAGCAAATCCATCGCTTGCCGCGAACTCTCTTTCAGAGCGTAGGTCTTGGGCGACCAGTTTGCGGGCTTCGCGTCGTCGGCGTCGGCGTCGGCGTCGAGCTTAACCGCGCTAAATATAGCGGTACAATTAACGTCACGTGACCTCCACATCAATTCAATGCCCCGCTAAATTTAGCGGGGGGGGGGGAATGACGTCATATGTTTTGGTGTCGCGTCATTTATGAACTAACTCAGTTTCTCCGCTAGATTTAGCGGGGAAATTTACGTCACGTGACCTCAACAGCACTTCAATTCCCCCCTTAATTTAGCGGGAAAATTGGCGTCAGGTGACCTCAACACCAATTCCGTTTACCCACTAAATTTGGCGAGGAAAATGACATCACATGACTTGGTGTCACGTCACCTATGAACAAACTCTGTTTCTCCGATAGATTTAGCGGGGAAATTTACATCACGTGACCTCAATAGCCATTCGAATCCCCGCTAAATTTAACGGGAATATTGACGTCAGGTGACCTCAACACCAATTCAGTTTACCCACTAAATATAGCGAGGAAAATGACGTCACATGACTTGGTGTCAGGTCGCCTATGAACAAATTCAGTTTCACCGCTAGATTTAGCGGGAATATTCCCGTCACATAATCTCAACAGAAATTCGATTTCCCGCTAAATTTAGCGGGGAATTGAATTGCTCTTGAGGTCCCGTGGCGTCAATTTTCAGCTAAATGTAGAGGGGAAACAGTGGGACGAGAGGATGGTATGGAGGATGGAAGGGCACGGAGGAAGAGGATGGGAGGGTACAGAGGTGAAGGAGGGAAAGGTACGTAGGAGGAAGAGGAAAGAAGGAGGAGGGGAGAAGGAGCAGAAAGAAAGGATGAGGAGGAAGAGGAGGCGGATGGAAGGAGGAAGAGGACGAAGTGGGTAGGGAAGAGCAAGGAAGGAGTAGAGGGTTCGGAGGAGGGGCATACCCTCCTCTCCGTACCCTGCTCTCCTCCTCCTCAAGAGTTGCGCTCTAATTTCGCGTTACAGAGATTTGTAAACGTCTTTCATTTTTTTATATATTTATACACTTATGTGTTGATATTCCATTTTATAACACCATCAGCAAAACCAGTATCGACATCTTCGACTCAGGCATAAAAATGTATTGGTTCTTCTCTGACCAATATTTAACTATTCATTGTGTATCCTATCCAAGATATTTTCTGGTAGTTTTATGGTTGTTGTTTTGATTTTACATTTTTATTTGTTACTGTGGTCTATTGAAACTGGCCACGTAAATTACAGCCTCATATTCACTTTCTCAATATACAGTAAAAAATCTATAGCATCATCATTTAGTGGCATCGACATCTCGGGATGCGTAGTTCTTTTTACGCTTCAGAATCTAGGCAATTTTGCTGTGCATGAGTACATAAATTAAACTGACGATGATGATGGTCATGATTATGTTTCGTCAATACAGACTTCGGATGATGTATACACTGCTTTATATGGAACCATTTTGAATTTAGGGGAACGAGCTGCGTAAATACGCGCATCTTAAAACGATTAACTTATGCGATAACTTTCAACGAATTTTTTTTTAATGTTTGTCTCACAGCATAGTGCAACGAAATATCGCGTGAGGTTGTGGCGTCGCAGGCCATCCATATCTTTCGACGTCATGATGTTTAGTAACGTCGCATTATAATGTGAACGCGACGTCAGAAGTTTTCTGATAAATTGAGAGAGGAGATACCTCCCCTATGTTTTCAAAGAAAGTGCTATCCATTCAAACTCCCATTAAGTTTTATTGCACCTTCATTTCGCTCTATAACATAACTGAGACAGGAGATTGTTCTGTATTCTTATTTAGCCCACTCGCATTATGAACCATACTTTTATGGTAGGTGGGGCGGTAACGGAGGCGACTATATTAACGAGACAATCTGTGTACAAAGAAAGTATGCTAATCGCCTACGTTTAACCATGTCCTCCTATGTACTGAAGAAACCTGGCACATCGCCACGAGAAGTGGCCGCCGAAATGGAAAATGTTGAGAGGCAGACAACGGATGAGAGGCAGAGCCACGTGACTGGCGCCCCGCAGCGGTGAGACGCCGAAACACACTTCTCACGTGCGAACAAGTGTGTGTCGGATCCTCGCCGCTAAAAAAAACTGTGCGCTGATGTCCAGGTTCCCCAAGAAAAGGCTCTTTGATCTCTGTGCTACGAGGTCAACGCGCTCCAAATCTGCGACCGGGCACTCCATGTCTCCCTCGTCGAACTGCCAGGCTTTGCGAGTATAAAGAAGGCTATGGTCTGACAAATAATATTTTGGATTGAGTAGCAAGCTTAAAAATTTATTTTTCTATTTACCACAAACTTAGCACTTAGCTTATATTTAGCATCCAATTTGGTCAGCTATGAAGTTGACTTCGCGTCTCGGTCGATCTGCTCCGTGGGATCTCGTAAATGCCACGCTTCTGCATCGTGTATAGACACGGATCTCGCTCCAGCTTCGTTGTCGGCAGCGCCGGGAATAGTAACGGCCATTTCTCGACCAAACGTAACCTAGAAAAACTAAAAACACTGTCATTTCAAGAAGAAAAAAACTTATCAGTTGAGCTGTTTACATGACGAAAAAAAAAAGAATAACATCGTAGCTATGCGGATGGGCTCTCGGAAAGTGATAACGATGTTTGAGCACACGGCACGTGACGCGTCACTTCTAGTGTGTACAAATGTAGTCATGGACATCACCTGTCGACAACTGCATGCTTAGTGGCCCGACTGGTGCCCTCGGGGCACCAGCATGGGCCGGGCACAGCATGCGCCAGGGCACCAGCATGCGCCCAGGGGCACAGAATGCGCCCGGGCACCAGCATGGGCCTCGACAGGCTCGCAATTGCGTGTGCTTGGCCGCACGTGCAGAGACGTAGCGGCGGCCCGGTACGCTGCGTGCATTCATCTTTACACCTTTTCCACAAAGGCGCAGCCATCTTGACAGTCGCCACTTGTGGTATGAGTTAAAACATCGTTTTGAGATCTCCACGCTGCTGGAAGGTGTTGACGAAAAATGGCTGATTGTCACGCAGCCTTGTTATGCTATACCTCTCTTGTTTTTTTTTGTTTTTTTTTCGCATATCCCAGGCTGAAATATTTTCTTATTTTTTCGTCCCATATACCAGATAAGGAACCCATGTGACTGAGAGCGAAATGAAACGGAAAACGTCTATACGAATAAAAATTGAGAGAGCGAATAAAACGAGAGCACGCGGAGAAGTCCGGGCGCCAATGGGTTCAATCCCCACCCCCTTCCCGTTTCGATCTGGATGAGCATCGTATACCGGCGTGCAGTCGTGTATCACTAATGCGTGGGTGATGCACGTTAATGGCCCCATGCTAGCGGTTGTACTGCACAGCCTATATTGCTCATCTGCAGCTGAGAGAAAAGTCGCTCGCTGAAGGCAGACTAACTTCCAGACAGTATAAGCATACCCACACCCATTTTTTTTCCGAACGCCGAGCTTTGATTGGAATGATTAGTAGGCGCGAATAACTGTATTTTTTTTCTACTTCCTGTTCAACCGCGAACAGAAGTAATTCACTGCGTAAAGCAAGGAGCACGTTCTTGCGGCCGGGCGTTCGAAAGATACGCCCTACCGTTCTCTCCTTTTTGGTGACTATAGTGAAATGAATGCATGACAGTATTGTAGGTACATGTAATAAAGGGATGCGCCGAGAAGCCAAGGGAGAGCAGGAGACGAAAGGGCGCGGAGACGTTCGAAAGCCGAACTCTGGTTCGAGTGATTAGTGAGTGGACCTAATGCAAGCTGCCTTTGTCTCCACTAAAGTCATCAAACTCGTTGGAACGGGAAATGCCAGCGCCCAGCGTTTGGCTCATGAATTCAAACACGTTAGACGAGTCGGGAGTCACACATTTATCAATACACGCACCTTCAACATCGCAAAATCAAAAGAAGTAAATGTTTGAGGGCCCGTAAAATAGGAACGAAAAAATTTGTTTTTTTCCCTCCTAGCCGAATGCGTGTTGCGATCTTTTTGACTTTAACTACGCAGAAAATATGTTTTTAAGGTAATATATGCTGCGACATAACGATGGCAAGGTACTTCTAGATGCCGTATGTAATATGATACGTGTTTCTCAATAAACTTCAACTGTGGGTGATCCTTTATCGTGTAGCTTGTCTACATCCCAAAGTTACATCGCAACTTTATTAACTTAAAAAAAACAGCTGTGCGTCAACGATTGTACACGTTGGACTTTCCAACTCCGTTAACCGTTCAATCATAATATGAATGTCAAGCACGGAAAGAAGTTTTGGTGGACAGCCCTGTAGAGATAATCTAAGTTAACTTGTGCAGGAACTGCACAGTTAGTTCTTTCAAAGGCAACTGCTGCAGTAGAAACAAAAGCAGCTAGTTCTAGGTCTATCCAACAATCATTTCAACCAGAGCTTGACGCTCCGACGCCCCGCGCTCGCTCTCGTATCAGATCGTTTCCCTCAATTTCTTGGTGTATATGTTTTTTTACTATATGTGTTGTGTTTTTGTTTTCTTTTTATAATGACAGGCCTTTAAAATACAGTGAATACGGACCGTGGCGTGGTAAGCTCTCGGCGAGCTGGATGCCGGGTGACCTTGCTCTTAAATATAAATACAACAATTAAGTGTCCTCGGTATTTTATTTTCCTTACCACACGTTTGAATATATATTAAATAAAAAATAAAACCCAAGATATGTGTTTTTTTTAACTTTAGTTTTTCCGTTTACTGTTAGCCTCCGAAATGTGAAATAACCTTCACATTTCGGCACAAAATGAATGACTCGAAGTTGCGGTGATCTAGCGGTCGCCCGTATAAAAAGCAATTTACGTTGAAGGAAACGTTTGTCTTTATTAGAATATTCTTCGACTTGTAACCAACATGACTATAAAATATGTCTACTGAAAAGAAAAAAAAATGCCGTCGCTATGTATGACATCCTCCCCCGTGTTACATCAAAAACTTTATTAACTTAAAAAAAAAAATTAGCTACGCGTCAACAATTGTACACGTTGTACTTTCCGACTCCGTCAACCGTTCAATCATAATTTGAATGTCAAGCACGGAAAGAAGTTTTGGTGGACCGTTTTGAGACGTTCTTTTCCGCCAGTCATTTTTTCTTCGACCAAGTTTCCCAGCTTTTACCACAGTCTCGGGTATTCTACATCATGATCAACTTCCACCAGCTCGCCTGCTCACTCACTGTTTTTTCATGAATATTCTATATGAATAGCTTCACCGAGGAGACGAAGACGCTCAATACACACCTGTATTTTCACAGCCCGCCACTGCCGTAAGACAGGGACGTACAAGTATAAACTCACAAAAAAGAAGAAAAGAAACCAGGCAAAAATAAAAACACGTTGTGGGAGTGGCAAATCGTCTTATTGCATGCATCATCCCTATCAGTCACTGCGAAATGGTCTCGAAAAGGCGCTAGGCTAGCCATTTGAATGTTGTGTTTTTCTTCCTTAACCGTGGCTTTGTTTCTTCTCTCTCTTTTTGTCGCTTTCGTTGCGTGACTGCAAGATTTCTCGGGGAAGGTCCATACCCCGAATTACGCATCGCCAGGAGGTTCTTGACCCCTTCAGTGTCGTGCTTGCGTTTTAAATTGTGGGTGAAGTGTATAAGGCTACGACTAGGCTTTTGGGCTTGCGCTCCTGCACCGTGGGTTTTATTTTTTTCCTCACCTACGCTACTTGGTGGGGTGTCAAAATTTAGAGTTTTACTTTGTTTAGGTCATTGGGTTGTTATTTTTAATTATATGTTTGTAAAAAGCAAACAAAAACTTTTTCTTTCAATTTTTTTTTTTGGCTTGGGTTTTATTTGCGGCGTATGGCGCATTTACGGTGGCTGCGAGGGAGGAAAACCAGGTCTAGGGATTCTAGGAATGTGTATAGGTACTGCCAGCTTAAGAAATGTAGGACCTGGTTATTATTCTCACGCGGGATTCATTTTTTGACGTTTTTATAGGTTAATGCAGCTACCTCATAGGCTTTGGAGCAATATAATTAGGTGCTTGGTACCAGCCATGACTTCCCTTTCTTAACGCTTGAAAGACTTGGGGACAGAAAATCTTACGGGAACAAAATATATCGATCGCGGTCCAACTAAATAATCAGCTTCGGCAATTTGCTCAGAAAATCGTAGCAAGCAGCCGCCTAAAGTAACGGTCAAATGAAATAAACTGAAACTCCCCACTTCGTTCAATGGTCTGTATGCCTTACAGTATATACTATATTGTGTTTGAACAGAGGCCTTTCTACGTGTACATGTATCACGTAAAAAAAAAAAAGCTTGACAGCTTTAAAAATTGTTTAATAACGCGCTTATAGGTTTAAACTACCAACCATACAATAAAGAAAAGCGTTACTAGATTAGGTAATTAAGTGACAGTTTAGGCGGACACAGAGGACATGTCTCCTTTTCCGAAGTAGACCCAGGGCCAACACGTTGCCAAATTTTAGCCTAGAACCGCCAGAATTTGAGAGAGAAATAAAGATTGAATCAATTGAAGAATAATTTACAATTTTTTTTTCGTTTTATTTAGATACTGAAACTTAGAAATTTAGAAAACTGAAAAATCGTTTAACCTCGTTTACACTCACGATAAAAAGGTGTTCGCTTGTAATCCAATAAGACAAGGGTAAATGAGGAAACCTATTAACCATCATATTAGTTTTTAAATACTCTAGTCATGCGCACTACGAAAGTTACATTGGTCGAAAGAAATAAAGCTTAAACATTTGCGACTTTAATTTTACTATGCTCACCTTACCTTCGTGCTCCAATAACCAATAAAAACTCAGTTTAAATGCTATAACACCAGGCACAGACGACTGGCGTTCTATATAAAATGTGCGGTTATATTTTGATAATCATTATTTTTTCTGTCACCTGAGACCATGTGGTGACAGGGCTCAAGGTTCTCCGATGTCGCTCGATCAGGCCTGGGCTAGTTACGTTGAGATTACCCTGCCATTACTCTTCTGTAATGATTACTGCCGTTCGCCACAGCTCGGGAAGGAAACAAAACTAAGCTGAACTCAGATTTGCTTCCTACTACCTTGCGCTCGGTTCGAAATGACTCGCCGCGGATGTGATTAACATGTTAGTAGAGCCGTTCAGTCGCTACGCGGTAAACAGAAAAAACTAATCGCCACTCAGATTTCGGTTTCGACTACCTTGCGCTTGGTTATGAATGATTCAGTGCGGGGTTGGAGAACGTTTTAGTACGCCCTTCCCATTGCATGTTTTACGACTGTATAAACGGACGGACGGTTAGTCATGTACAAGTAAACGACGAGACAGACAAACAGAAATCAATTATTGGCAAAACTAAAACATCCCGCCAGCGAGTTGTTTCATGCGTCACCGGAGAACACCGACAGTACGTCGGGGATAGGGGAGGAGGAGATATTTCATTAGAAAAATGCCGTGAAGGCACTTTTGGAATTTTTGTATGCTAGATATTCGGCATCATTAGTTTGTATGAGTAAAATATGTAGACGTGTGCCTTATCCAACTGCGAACACGAACGCGTGTCTAATGTTGTAAATATCACCCTAACCTGTCACCCTAACCTCAGTTAATGAGTTTGTTAAAAACGTCGAGAGCATAGTACTTTGCCACACGTCGTAAGTGTTGAACAATCAAGATGCTTATCTGATGTTCTACTCGCAACCCTCAGAGTCCATTGCCATCATTTTTTCACTTGTTATGTTCGCGTTAATTTGCATAAGTACTTGAGCACTTTGAATGCTGTGTCATTGCCTGTCTTGTCAGCAAGTCATATAATAGCAGCATCTTTTTTTCCTTGTGCTTTTTGTCGCAGCATGTATTAATAATATTTGCCGCCGTTCTTCTTTTTTTTTAAATTGTGTATTGTTGTGTGCATGTATGTGAATTACTGCATTGTATTACCCACTCCTGTAAAAACCCTGCCTAGGGCTGACAGTATCAATAAACAAATAAATAAAATAAAATAATTTTTGTAATAAAAATGATCGCTCCAAACCGAAACGCCACAATTCAGGAAAACAAATATGCGGTTAATAAATTGTCCAGATTTCGCAACCGGGAAGCATTGCCTTTGTATTCCTGCATGCGCCGACAACAAAGTCCAATAAAGAAAAAAAGAACAAGAAGACTAGTGGTTGTTTAAGCCTTTGCACTACATCACTGTCAGATTGTTTTGTCTTTTATTATTTTTTTTATAGTGTTGTCTACGGGGATTTAATTACATCTAGTTCATTTTTCGAATACTCGGGTACACACGTGGCCGATATTTCTTGCTGTTTTGGAAGCAAACTGATATCTATAAGAATTGAAGTATGGATGTTTTTTTTACTCGGCTAATTATA
Organism: Ixodes ricinus; assembly: GCA_037355805.1. Classification (NCBI taxonomy): domain Eukaryota; kingdom Metazoa; phylum Arthropoda; class Arachnida; order Ixodida; family Ixodidae; genus Ixodes; species Ixodes ricinus. The sequence goes on from JAZHYW010046711.1 coordinate 84,462, forward strand.
ATCTATTTCCAGCATTTCAAGCCTACATTTTTTACACAAAACAAAAATAGACGCTTTTTGCTAGATTTTTAAATTCGCCCTTTGGTCACCGTTTTGCCTCATTATTTCGTCGAACAGGTGAATACGTCTCTTTATATATTTTCGCTTAACTTTGAGATTTTTAGTTCGTGCGGTTTGAACTTTGCTGCCATGATTATGGCAGCTGTTTTCATTAATCCTACGAGATGTGCTCAGTGCTGTCGAAGACAAAGGTCCAGAGTGTTGCTTCGCAACCTGCTTTGTTTTCAAGGACACTCTATGACGAAGGGCGAGCTCCTCACATATCGTACAGCGGTGCAGCAAGCTCTTCAATATTAGCATTGATTGTTCAAATTCATTGACACGTTTAGCTTTTGCAAGACGAGATTCGCTGGTTTGGAGCCCGAGCAAAGCGCGCGACCTAGGCACTGTACTTTACAAATTTCCAAGTTTTAGATTCAAGGGTGTTACAATAGAAGTGGTGCGTACTAATAAGACAACTGCATCAATGTAGGCTTAGTTCTATTTATTTATTTATTTCTAAACACTACCAATCCCAGAGAGACATTATAGCAGTAAATAACACTAAAAACATAAATCATGTTTCACACCTCAACGTCATAACATGCACGAAAAACATTCTAGTAACACTATATCAAATAGATTATCAATTTATGCATAGAAATATGATACACTAAATACGTACATTAAAATTCTTGTCTCAGCTTCAAGTTATTCAAGAAAACAATGCAGGTATCAATCTAAAAGTCAAAAATAAAAACAAAATATGTAGTCACATTACATTTTAGTATTTCCCTGATGTACAGGGTGTTTTATTTTAATTCGAACAAATTCAGCTTAAAAAAAAACCACTAAAGATACTGTTAAAGTCAGCTGTTAAAGAAAGCTTCAATGTCCTCGGTTTTCATCAGAGCAAAAAAAAAATTATGGTTCTTTCTTAACAACTGAGAAACACGGTATAACTAATAAACACTGGCTGCTTTCTCGGCGATGCCGGTTTCCTCTCGCATTCGACACTATACATAGTATTCGTTCACTTCAAAACGCACGGTTTATCTTGATTTTACCAGGCGGGTTCTTCAGAAACGCGTTATTTTCTGAAGTTACGTCTTACCATTGTACGTCTTACTTGTCTAGTCCTTGAAACATTTTTTGTCGTCTGTTTAAGTAATCTTCAGCTGTGTTTGTAACGGTTTAGTAGCATCTTATTTTAATGAAGCTCACATCAGGCTGGCTAACACCAAAGTTTTCGTCTAGTTCGGATGACATTCTTTTTCGTGGGGTAAACAAAACGTCTATAGCTCTTAGACTTGACACCAATTTCTACTGTCATCATGACGTGTAACCATTCATGCTTGAGCGAAATCACGGTAGAGCTCTAGGGCATAAGCAAAAGAAAACAATTAAGTGGTACATCCCGACCGGCTACGTCGAAATACAATAGCCTTCTTTATCTTCAGTGAATGCCAAGTTCGTTTACTAAATTTAGACGAACCCTATATTGGGTGATTACGCATAAAACGTCCGACCATTTTTGTCCAACTAGGAGGCTTGGCTATTTCAATTATTTTGTCCTCTTACTTCTTTATGTACCGAAGATGTAGAGAATTCATGGCGGCGGCTTATGGCATGCATCGTTCGAAGGCCAAACGCTGTTCTCTTCTTTCCGTATTCTTATTGGGCACGACAGACAGGCCAAGTCCAATGCGCCGCCATTGCTGTTCAGCAACGTCCCCTTTAGTTGTTTTTTATTTTTTTCTTGCGAGGCGTTGTTGAGAAGTTTGGAGCAGTTACAGAGAGCACCTCAATGTTATTGTAGGGTGGGGCCAACTGCGACAAGCACTTATCGACTGGGACAACTGCTTATTACGCTACCCTTAGCCCGATGATGCACACGTGAAGTGACCCATAATCCGCACGGGGAGCGGTAGGGGGAGGAGAAGGTGAACTCAGCCAAGTGGGGCATTCCAACACCACCTATAGACTGCCACTAGAAACTTTTGATCAGGACGTTATTTGCCCATCAGAAAGATACAACGTTATTATTTTGTAATCTCAACACTAAAGACAGGTTTTAAAACAGCATTACGCTTTGGAAAGACTTTTGCGAAGCCGAAAGACCAAACCACTGAGGATGTCCAAAGTGGTGTAGTGTATAAAATGCAGTGCAGTGATTGCGTCGCGACATGAATTAGTGAAACGAAAAAGCACATTGTCTCCAAATTTAGGAACAAAAAGGGAACGTGGCGAAGTCCCTAGTTTTCCCATGCAATATTTCACACATCCTGGTGATAGTTACAAAATCACAGAGGGTAAGAAAATTCACGGATAGAAAAAATCATACTTCTGGTTTATAGGCTAGGTGGCGCAAGGTACCGCACGTTATAAAGGGTGCAGCCGTTAGCGTTTATCTATCCATCCACCCACGCGCAACGCGCATGACGACGTAACTTGTTGCTACACTGCTGGAGGACAGGACACCCCAAATGGAGTCGTAGTTTGTCCGGCGTAACTCATCGGTGTGCAACACCAACCGCCGCGGACGTTTACAAAGACATTCGCGGTAAGTAGTGACGAACGGGTGCTCGTCTCATTTGCGTCCGTTTCTAGTCAAGATGCCACCTGCATGGGTTGCGAGACGTCTGTATTTTTCTTCACGTTTCTGTTACCTGAAGCTGGAATCAGCGTTTTTTAACAGCGTTTTTTTTTATTATTCCTGCAGTTGACAGTTGCAACATCATAACTCTACAGGTCGCACGCATGCAAGGAGTATAGGACCGAAATACGCATTTGCACTTTTTCTTCCCTTCCGCTCATCCTCCCCGTCGAACACACGCGTGCAGAGATACTCGCAAACCGTCCTAGCGTAACGGGACCATTACCGAGCGTACCAGGTACTTCTACAACGCAGTCGTGAAAGCGCGTGGAAGCCATAAATATCGGGAAGCCGTTGCGGGCTCCCCCGATGAAAGCGGACAGCCCGCGGCAAACATCGCCGCGTAGGAAGGTTCCCTGCGCTGTAATGGCATGGCGGCTGCCGTCAATACTTCGTCCGTCCCAAACAATTATTCGCGCAAAGAACGTGCCCGAAGCCGCAATAGCGAGCGCTCTGCTTCCAATTCAGGGAAAGCATAGACACGAATGCAAACGCTCGTAATTGGACAGATAAAGGTTCTAACACGCGCTGCATTCGACCGACGTGCACATCCTAGACTATAGACGCGGTGTTTTTTGATCGATGCAGGTGGTGTACGTGCCAGTATACATGTACAAACTATTCTTCTTAAAGAGTGCGCTGGTTTCCTGGTCTTCTGTTGAGGCGTTCCGCGCAGACGGAATTACTTGATTAGCGTATCACGTAGCGGGGATTCTCTTAACTTCAATACGGAGGCGGCTTCGGATTTTGAAGAGGTGCTAAAGTGTCGCAGTCTGCTTCTCTTGGGAAAGGCGTCTTTTTCTATGAGGGTGAAAGATGCAGACACACTGCCCGTAGATGATACAAAAGACTAAAATCTTTTCGCTGCCGTCAGGGTGACAGAATCATCTCTGCCCACATAATGCCAACATTCGCAGCATGTTTGCTTTATAAAAATATACGCTTTTCAGATGTTTTCTGCAGAAGGTTTTAGTATGACCAACGTGAGAGTATTGTCATACAAAAAAAAAGAAACACGCTTCATGCAGTATCTGCAGACCATGTTTCGTACAATGTGTGAGAGGCGTGCCGGCGGCTTTAAAGGTGCATGCTTGCAGCGGTAAAGTATAGCGCCATCCCATTTTCCGAACGCCGTTTCATCCACTCGCCCGCTCACCGACTTTCGCGAGCAGAGACGCCAACTAATTTTGTCTTGGTGGGCGTTCATACGAAGCTACTTTCTTCGCAAGGCGTGTTGTATATGATGACCAGGTGGAGGCAAGACCACCTGGATTAGATAAAATCTTAGCGCATTGACGTAACGTGATTGCGACGTAAAAAACGAAGACTTGGATCAGCCGGGAAGTTGTGCTTTACTGCACCATTATTTCTTCACAGACGTTGAATTGAGACCGTAGGTGTTCCGCTGTTCGTTGTTTTTCTTTTTTTTTACTTGCCTGTCTTTGTGGGTTCTCCGAAGAAAATTGACTAAAGTTGACACAAAATTTAGGCACATGAGTCGTTTTTCAAAATGGTACGCCCCGCGCCACGGAATTCGCGGACGCACTTAGTGTTGTACGTGAGTTTTTGCCGTGCGTGTGTGCTTATATAGGCTGGTGCTTGTAGTTTGGACATCTGATAGGTGAGAGAAATAAAGTGAGAATTACAAAAATATGGGCCTCGAAAACAACGTCGGCTTGCGAATGTGTGCGCCAGCTCGGCAACGTGGTTGCAACAGAACGAACTGTAGGGTGCAGGCGTCAAAAATAATTTGGCGAAAATAATTAACAATTTAATTATCCCGAACTTTAATAATTTTCCTAAATAGGCCTTTTACCTAGGACCGAAACGAAACAAACCTTTTTTTGGTGCCGTGCGTAATTTTCGCAATATTGAAATTGTGCACCTTTCCTGAAACAACCCGCATTGCTTTTGCGTTAATAAATCGCGCTTGTTTTAATGGCTGCTCGTTGCCACGCCGTCGCATCCACGCGAGATTTCTTCACTATAGCGTTATATCGTGGTGCCCGATGAGCTCAACCCATTACAAGATAAGCCCGGAGGTCTCATCTCGTTTAGAATTTGTGTTGGAAGCGGAAAGGCAGATGATTAAATATACAGGAATGTCGACTGGGGCTTATTACGATTTTATAACTTTATCTTTTATATTTTTTGTTATTTGTTTTGTGATCTTCATCTCCATACTTTTCTACGTTTGGGCGTTTTTTTGTTTATCTTTTGCTTATACTGTGCGCGTGCGTTCAATCAAGAATGACGCGTTTTAAGAAAAAAAGCAGGCTATGTGGTGGCGCGACAGGGCACGCAAGAATAATTAACAATCTCCGCTAGTTTACTTTCTAAATAGTGTCTGAACATTTGAAGCAGAAGAAAAAATAATTAAGCTTCTTCATCAATTTTCTTCTCGTGGTGTGAGTTTGTGGCGCTACCGATGCCACGGTGACGTCGGTCGCGTTGCACAACTCGCGTGAACACTCGTCACTCCCTAGGTGTGGTGAAGGTGTGAGTTGTAGTGAGCGAATACGATTTGTATTTTGTCGCCCTTTTTAGGCATTTATATCTCGCTGAAGTGCGCCCTGCTTGCCTCGCAAGTGGAAAGTGCGAATCTAAGGAGGAGAGAGTCGGAGACAATAGGCAAGATGCAATATCCTTACATACAAACTATCATCATAATGCCATTCGGAGCCGCCATATTGTTTTTCCACATCTTCGAGTTATAGTCGGGGTGCATCAGCATTTAAGTCGGTTTTCATTATATTAGGATAATGTATTTGTGCATTAAATTGTGTTGCGTAGGTTTTGGTTCGAAGAAGAAAAGGGAGAGAGGCCGTGAAATTTGTAAAAAGGAATAGGCCAATTTCAAAACTTCCTCAATGCAACACTCGCGTGCGTTGCACGCTGGGAACAAGTTGGTTATAAAGCAGAGTGGCATGGTTTTAATTTTGATCAAACGGCCGCTGTCTGAACTCCTGGAGCCCAGCACGTGAACTTCAAGTCATCATATGTATAATGCTTTCAGGCAAAATCATTGTCTTTTTCTTTTGGAGGGGGGAGGTGATTATATTACGATTTCGAAGTATATATTTTCGATGCGACGACTCCGTAGGCACACATTGTTTTAGCGGGCAGTTGCGCTAGTGTTCATCCAAATACTTGCTGGATCAGCTTTCACCCCGGAGCTGCTTTGCGATGCCACACTTCTTGGTCCTCGCATATTCTACCGTTTCATTTTCTACTAGTTATGTGAACCACACAACCTCTTAACATGGCGGAACGTTGCGAGCATGTGTCGTAGTCGTTGTTCAAGTAGCCTTCAGCCAGTTAATTTGCATCGCCGTTAAACAGGTACCCAAGTGGTTTTAAAAGTTAATTTTTCAATGGAATTTTACTGAGCATGGTGAAGTAATTCCTGGTTTACCTGGTCTATGACTTTATCGGGACTAGGGAAGAAACTAGAAACCCACATTACCTACAGACACGTATGAAGCAAAAGTTAAAGCACACAGTTCACTTATCATTCTGCAGTTTACATATTAGTCAGGCTGAAGCTAATTCTTGAATCCAATGGTTCAGTAAGGAAGATGGCACAGACTGAGCATCCAACGAGAACTCGAGGATTTGCTCGCTCCATTTCGTCAACAATGAACCGAGAAACATTGAAAACCACCCCGGTTAAATACCGACCGTGTTCCCAATGTTCTACAAGGAGCGGACTGGAAATCCTGAAGCCAGACTGGGAAGGTTTAGCTGGAAAAGTTTTACTCTGTTTCTCTATGTTTTAATTCTGCGTAGAGCGCCATTCAACAGTACCCCAACAGTGTCTGCTCTGGCTCAAACAGCATATTCATGTGCTGTCCAACGAATGAACAGTGTATCCAACTACAGTCAGAAAGTGATTCTACGGTTCAACTTTTACCAGTGCTCGAACATTGTCATGACACCCAAATATATCAAGATTGAGCTCATTTATTGGCTCGTGCATGGTATTTCCCATGGCCATCCTATAACTTAAGCAGCGACAGCTTTAGAATGATCTACAGGTTCCCCCAAAGTAAAACGGAGCGCCGGAGCGGCGGCCAAACTAAACCGGCCAAACTAGAGTTCCTAGTCAGAGTTGCGCGTCTGTTTTTCACGTGCCGCCGCGCCGCTATTCGCCGAGATCCGATCATGTGAGCAGCCAGATAAAGTGCCGTGCAGGAAAGTAGACATTGCACGCGCCCCGTCGTACGTTCCCCTGCTTTACTTCTAAGCGTTGTGAATGAAGAGGGAGCGCGCTGCGCTCCTCGAACGCGCGGCGCTGCTATTCGCCGAATTCAGTCACGTGACGGGCGGGATCAACATGCCGTGCAGAAAAGATGGCGCTTCGGAGATGAACGCGCAACTCTGGCTCCCGTAGGGAGCCTATACAGGAACTCTAGGCCAAACTGAATCACCGCGCTGCCTATCAGCGCCGGCTGGAACAAATAGTGCAGTCTGCGCATGCGCGCTTGCCACTCGCGGTGTCCTCTGTTTTTGTTGTTTAATCTTCGCAGTATCGGCGTCTCGAGCTGCCAAACGCTGTTCCGATAAACACCGCTAAGTGTTCGACTCGCACGAGAAGATAACGCTGAGGACAAGTGGGAAAGAAGGGCGCATATCTTTCTTTGTGAGCTGACCACCTGGCGGTTATTTTTAGGAAAAGCGTTGCGCCGCTCGAGCCACCGATAGCGTTTGTGTTGCAAGAAAACGGAGACCCCGCAAGAGGCACGTTCGCATATGCAGATGTAGCCTATGAGTCGCTCCGTGTTTTCGGAGTTTATTTTTCGTCGAATTCGGAGGGTGTTTTTCGGAGTTTATTTTTTGCCGAAGATTCGGAGTTTATCCGAGTTTATATTTTTTTGATTTCCGATTCTCCGAAATTCGGAGTTTAATTTCGCTGTGTTTCCTATTAAAATAAATAAATAAATAATTAACCGAATGTAAACGTATGCCAGATAAAAAATAAAACGCTCTTGTATCAATTGAAATATCTTCAGTTGAATTTGGCGTTGGTGCCATTGCCATTGGCAATACTAATTTATCCACGACAAAAGTCACACACAAGTGGCGTTTCGGTAAACGCCGATACCTTAAAATCAACAAACTCCGGGGGTAGTCGCTAGGAAGCTCGTAGTCATCCCATCCTATTCCATCAAACTAGCCCGCGGCCGCGCGAGGTGGAGTGGTTAAGGAGGTAATAGAGAGTTTGAACTGCCCCACTTCCCAATTTTATACAATCCCTGTGGTCCATATAGCTTTCATTGTTACTAAAACGTACCATTTCCTTTCTCTAAATCACAAATCGAATTGCCCAAACTGGAAACCAAAAGAGTGGCTTTTGTCGTGGCCCGAATGTACAACGAACGACGTGTTGGCCTGAATCAACCTTGAAGAGACAAACGGCAGGACCCCTTTTGACAACGGTCCGAGATTTCAAAGATAATTATGGTGGAATATTCCCAGGAGCATTAACTCTGTGCTGATCAAACTGTGAAAAAAAAAATATAGAGATATATATTTTACTTTTTTTATTTCACCGGGGGGGGGGGGGGGGGGAGTGGCATTGACACATAAATATTCGGAGTTTATCGGATAAATCCGAATTGACCAAAATTTTACCGGCGGGTGTTTTTCGGAGTTTTTCGGATATATCCGAAAACACGGAGCCCTACCTATGACATAGCCTCCTTCATTCTGACAAAGCCTGGTAGATCGCCACGAGACGCAGTTTCCGAAATTGAAAAGGTAGAGCGGCAGACAACGGATTGGGGGAAGGGGGGAGAGGAGAGCCACATGACGGGTGCCTCGCTAAGGGCGCGAAGCCTAAACACACTTATCCCGAGCGATGGAATGTCCACTCGTGTTCCTCGCGTTCCTCGTGCTACCGCTTCTTTTCTCGTCAGGTGTGAAAACCACGTTTCGGGTCCTCGCCGCTGCAAAAACTGTGCGCTGACGAACAGGCTCCCCGAGAAATGCTCTGTGCTACTAGATCCTCGCGCTCCAAATCGGCGACCGGGCACTCTATGGCTCCGTCGTTGAACTGCCAAGCTTTGCGAGTATAGAGGAGGTTATGCCTGTGAGTCCTAGCCGGCGCTGGTAGATATATCTGCAGAAGTGGCTACGCTGTCCGCTGTTGAAACAGGAGTCGGACTGTCGCTGTGGCTGTCCCACTATGCCCATAGAGTAATCTGCACAAGGTAAAGAGCGGACACTTCCATATGCCCCAGCGGCCCATTTAGCTGGCAGGGAGCGCACTCAGCGGCCGTCGTAGTCCCCAACTGAATGAATGGAGTCACAATAAAAAAAAAACTTACCGGATGGATAGATATCTAGTTTGGCGTCTTTGCCGTAGTGTGTTGTGCGGTAGCCTGCGCCATCTTTTTTTTTTTACGAGTTATGTTTTCCTTTTATTCCCGCATGCCAAATTTCAGCTATAATTACTTCACACGTATGTGTGAATGCTAATGCGGACAACTAATGGACATTACTATATACAGTTAACACTGACTTTAAAAGCCATGAAACCCATGTAGGTTTGTGCTGTCCGGAAGAACACCAGGGAGTAATCAACAGAGTTTATTTTCGCAACAAAAATAGGATGGGCTGTTTGTGCCTCGTATATAATTACAAAAACTACAAAACACAAGCACCGTGTATCAAGGATTCACAAACAGTAGATCCTACAAAAAAAACATATTATGGCATGCATGAAAATCTTATCAAACAACTGGAATTACAACTGCAATTGGATTGGAAGCCTGTTTTGTATTCTCAAGAAAGTTCCATGGAAGGCGCACACATACATATAACATATGCAGCATCAGCAACAAACACTAAAAAAACTGGCCATGCAGTATCAGAGCTCGTTAATCCAATGCATTTTGTATGCAAATAAAAAGTTCAGCAGAATAATTCTGAGATGCACGATGACCACAATGAGAAAAAACAGACAAGCAAATGCCTAAACGAGATTGCCACTAGTATAGACCTACTTAGTCTGTGACATAGTCATTAAATAACCCTAACAAAGCCTGCACTGCACAACTAAACACACCTTCCTCCTGCTGATTTAAGTAACAATAATGACCAAAATAAAAAGAACTGAAAGCCAACCGACGGACTAATACAGGTTTTACGTTCATGACGTCTCGTGGAACTCGGAAGAACTTTGTTTCTCGCTTCTTGCGCGTTCTTCCATTGTTTCAGCACCAGGCTACGCAACAGTAGCTGCCGTAGCCAAACATCTTGGCGGCATCAGCTGGGAAACGAAAATAGCAGAAGTCAACTTGAGATTACGCGAATTTACTGCCTTCATTTCATAGCAATTTGGAAACCAAAATTGTTGAAGCGACAATAAAGAGTGGTGATAAAGAAAAGCCTTCACGGTATTGTCACACCCCATTTCTTTGTGTTTTCCTCGTGAGCGCGCTTTGCTTAGGATGGCCTCGCCCTAAGCAAAGCGCGCATGAAGGCTACCTGTACCCTGCTTCAGACCTGGCGCCAGGTACAACGCTGACAAAGCTGCCTGGCGCGAAAGCCACGCGCTCGCGCCACCAGCATTGACAGCGATGCACATGAGGTATGAAAAAATTGGGTTGTGTGTATGTTTATACAGCCTAGAACTTGGTCTGCCTCACAGGGGCGACGAGTCTCCCAGCTGTAGATGAGAAATTTAGCCAGTGCGGTACAACCGCTAGCCTGGGGTCTTTAACGTGCATCACGCAGTAGTGATACACGACCGCACGCCGGTACGATGCTCATCCAGATCGAAACGGGCAGGGTGGGGAATTGAACCCAGGATCCCTGGGTTCTGCAGCGCGAGCTTTCGCTCCACGTGCTCCAAGCTGGTGTGCGCTAGCCCACTCGGCCACCGATCGCCTTGACTGGCGCTGCTCGCTGCACGAGCGCGCGCGCGCACGTGCAACTGCCGAGGCTTCATCCAGAGCAATAGACCTTTTGCTATATTACCCAAGCATCAAGGAGAATGCAGGGATTGGTGTTCCACGCGCCGCACGTGCTGGCCTCAGCAGTAGTAAATTGTCCAAAGCAAAAACCTAAAACAAATTGTATCTTGCACGCGCGTCCGTCAACGCTTTATTCTGGTTATTTACTTCGAATCTTTTATACGGGGAAGGCGTGCGCGTGAGGCGCGTGGAACACCAATCCCTGCATTCTCCTTGATGCTTGGGTAATATAGCAAATGGTCGCGCTTTATCCCGTGCGTCCAACTATAGCCAAAAGCAAGCAAAATACAGTGTCAGTAATACCCCATTCACACGGTCAACACAAAGGTACCTTTAACTTAGGTCCGTGCTCTTGGGTTGCGAGCGCACACCACGAGCGGAAGATCGTTAATTGACTGGCCGCAGAGAATAAAGGTCCCTTAGCCAAAGGTACCTTTACGGTCGTGTGAATGGGGTATAAAAAACGACTCACCATTCTAACAACGGAAGAATAACGAGAAGCCCGTACGAGCCATTCAGGCGCAGCCCAACCGACCTTTCGCGCGACGTGACCGGAAAGCCACCGTCCGCCAAGTCGACGGCCCCAAAGCCATCCACTGAGCCGCAGCCAAAGCCGCAGCTGTTCAAATTGTTTTTAAAAGCATTTGGAGCTGCTATTAATTTTGAAATGTTAGGTTATAGAGTAGAGTTATTTATCAAGGGTGAAAATATGATAAATGTCTAAATTAAGTGTGTGACTGCAGTGCCACTGAACGGTCGTCGTAGTCCCTAGCTCCTGGGCCGCGAATCGGCTCGAGTGGCCACTCTTTTCGTTTACTGTGTTACTCTATGCTCTGCCACGTTTGCTCCCACCGCTCCCACCTCGCCAGCTGCCTGTCGGCAGGATGGATGGATGGATACTAACGGCGGTGCCTTTTATAACGGGCGGTAGGTTGCGCCACCTAGCCTAAAAATTAGGAACCAAAAGCATGATTTCTTTCCTTACCCAATTTGCTTACCCTCTGCAATTTCGTAGCTATCACCAAGCGGTGTGGGATATCACCAGGATGACCTTTGGAGGATCGGACAGAAAAACTAGAAACATCACTTCCCGCCTTCCCCCTCTCTGGCGAGCGAGTCGCTAATTTTCCTCTGGTCAAACTTAGCCGGCGCTACCCCAGCGGGCCCATTGGGAGAAAGGGTGGAGACTTCGGGCCGGAGCCACACGGGAGTCCTAATTTTCCTTGGCATATATGGCACAACGCGTATCCATTTCCTCATACTGCGTCCTATATAGCCTAGTCCACAATATTCTTGTTCTAGCCTCGAATAACAACGAGCTCCCCCATGAATTATCATACCAATGCTCCTTTCATATATCCTGTTTTCGTCCCCTGTACACAGATAAAACTGATTTTTCCTGCATTCTTTCCTCCCACATCTTTCTCACGGCTTTTTTTCCATCCTTCTTCACAAAGGTAGTCTGCTCTGCCCCAGAACATGATAGTTGTTATTTGAGTTTCAATTTTCGGGTTCGGTTTGTCTATTTAGTGTTGAGACTTTTTATGTATAGACGCTTATTTACCTTTCTCGCCCATCGTGTTTCCTCAATTGTGTCTAGCCTTTGTTGAAGTTTAAACTTACTTATCGTCTCTCCAGCCTCGAAAGGTGCCTAGCCTTTGTCTCCCTGAACTCCTTCATTTGATGTAATCCTATGCGCCCCCAGAGCCAGTCGGCCATCCGTCCTCTGCCGGGTTTCTAAGCTAAAACAGACAACAGATAATATGCATAATACCGCACTGCCAAAAGACAACCCAGGCACCATGACTCCTTTCCATATTCTCCTAACAACTGCATATCTATAGTAATTCCATATTGATCTATGCTTCATAATAGCTGCATTCCTATCTACTTTCCTTAGTATATTTTCTTCCTGTACTTCTGAGTATTGTTGTAGCTCATTCAGCCATACTCCTAAATATTTCTACTTTTCCATGTGTTTTATTAAAATATCTTTACTTTTAAGCGGGTCTCTCTTCACATCGTCATAAACCATTATCCATTGTCGGAATTGAATTTCAGGCCGATAGGGTCCACGTCCTCTCCAAAGACCCAAATCAGCTCGTGTAATTTATTCCAGCTATCTGCTAACCGTACAATGGGATCTGCGTAGAAAATTCCTGATATGACATGGTTTACCTTTCCCCCACTCTCCATGCATACATATAAAAACCTGAATTGTACTGTTCTAATTTTTTTTTTCATTCTATTCAAATATATTATACACAGTAGAGGAAATAGGAGAGAACAATGCCTGAGTCCTCTTTTTATATCCGCCGGTTCTGTTCTTTCTTCTTCCCATGTTGTAACAACCTTATTATTAGTGTATACCTGTATTAAAAGCCTAATCAAATGTTTCATATAAATCATACTCCCTCAGCTGTACCCAGAGTTCTTCCCGATTCACATTGTCGTACGCACCTTTAATGTCTTGAAATGCTATCCATAACGGTTTTTTACTCATCCGTGCCACCTATATGCATTGATTGATGATGAACAAATTATCATATTGTCACGAATGACAAGTGATGAGGCAATGAAAACTGAATAAAGCTAAACGTTTAATGGGGCGAACTTGTGCCCAAAACAAAAAGTGAACAAAAGATAACAACACAGCTTCGCGGGCGTCGAAGTCGGCGTAACAACAGAGTCGAACGCTGGGGCGAGACTGACTCCGGCTCGCAACTCGGGGCGGGGCCCTTTGTACAAACGTGGCCTTCTGGAACAATCGGCCTAGAACATTCGGCGCGTAGAACATTTTGACCTAGAACAAGCAACACGGTTCTCGAAATTACCAAAATTCTAAATTGAAATAATAAATAAAAGACGCGGCGTTCCCAGGAATTAAACCCTGCAGGCTACCGCACGAGAGTCAAGCGCGGTAACCACTCGGCCACGCACGCGCTAGCTCGCCAACGCTCATGGCAATATAATATTCTGTCTTTTCGAAACCCGTTCTTTAGCTCACCGAATGTTTTCTGCCCATTCTTCCATTTTTCTTTTTACTCCTACATCGCTAGTCTGTACAGGACCGAAGTGACTGTTACCGGGCAGTATGATGTTATGCTATCCTTATTTCCCTTGCCCTTATATAGTAATCTCATTCTGCTTAGTTTCCAATCATTGGGTACCTCTCGCGCCGTTATTCTTTGATCAGTTGCCTGTCTTAAATCTAATTTGCTTATTGCGCCGCAGGGTGGATGCCACGTTGCTAGCCGCATTTCGGCTGACGCCACGGCCTCCCGGCCAACTGAAGAAGTCGTTGAAAGTGAGGCAGTCGGCTCTCGCCGTCAGGAAACTGCAGCCGGCCTCTCCCGGGTTTCGCGGCACCCGCGACGGGCTATCTATCACCCATACGCGGGCTCTGGGGGACCACACCGAGGCGCCTCGAGCTTTCCTGGCTCGGAACGTAGGCTTTCGCTTAAAGGGAGTGTCCGGTGAAATTTTGCCTTCAATAAAACAGTTCAAATCTATTGTCATTACGTCCAGATATACCTTCCGCACGATATCCTGAATTTTTTATGCTCCCTTGCAAGGGTAATTGAATTTTCATCCCGGTCCAAACTGCTGAAATTTTGTCGGCAAATATACGGCGTTTGCGTTGGCAACATTGTCAAGAGCAGACGCTCTGACGTCACATCAGTGATCGCGGCCGTCCTCGTGTGTTATCAAGCGTTGCGGAGTTGTTCCTGGTCCCTTTTTTTCTAACGTGATTTTGCCCTACATCTGATTTTTATGCATGGGTGGTGACTTCTGTTGTGCGGTGGGGTGCCACAACGATCGGGGGGCAAACCAAGACGTGACGTTCCATGTGTTCCCGCGAGATCTGCAGCGGCGAGCAAGGTGGATTGCCGCTGTGCGTCGGGCGCACTGGGTTCCCACGAAAACGTCTCGCTTGTGCAGCGTGCACTTTACAGACGAGAGCTACGAGCTCAGTTCGCGGCTTTCGAAAGAGTTCGGTCTAGGGCAGAGATCTCCGAGACTGAAGCCTGACGCCGTGCCTACTATCTTCAACTACGTCGTTGCGCCACCAGCCCCTCTCCGTGGCGCGTTTGCGAAGAGGAGACGCAAGGACGTAAGTCAAATATTGGTTTCTAAATGCGTTCGGTTCTTTAAAAAGTCACGACGTGTTTTCTATGACGCACACCAGCTCCGACTCATGCCGTTTTGCTCGCTATTGAGACCACGGGGAGCTGATCTATATGCGCGCGAGCGCCTCTCTGCTCTCATTACTGGTAGATTTACTTGTCTTCCTAGTTCACAAGTACTTTTGACAAGTTTGAGTAATTATATATTGGCCTACTTTGGGTTTTGCTTTTTGAAGTTGTGTGAGAATAGCAGACGAATGATGCGATGGGGGTGCGACGTTGTTTACAAACGCAGGCTGTCGACGAAGCCATCGCCGAACGCGATGCGACGGGTGCTGCCAGTTCGGTGCCGGACCCAAATCCAGACCCCAGCCCAGTTGGAAATGGAGACCTTGTTGCGGACTGCGAGCAGCCTTACATGGATGTTTCTGACCCGGAGCCTGAACCGACTTCACGGAATGCCTGTATCTGGACACAAACGGACCCTCTGCCAACATGCACGCGACGGATCCAGACCAAGATAAAAGTCAGGTGCATAGGTGAGGATGTATCAAGGCTAGTTGGTTCATGATGCAAGGAAGTCGACAAAAACAAGCACTTCCTTGTGATCGTTTTTTTTTTTTTTTAAACGGGGATATATCTGTTTAATTAGGTCTAATTTGGATCTGATTATGGCGGTGGACCTTTTCTGCATAGGGACAGTACCGAGCAGCAGTGTACGTTCTGCAGGAAAGAGCTTGTTTCATCAGCTCAGTGACAGTCCTGCATTCTGATATTTGTCTTTGCTGAGAGTAAAGCCTGGGTCACACATTTGCGTTCGAGTGTGTTGCGGTCAGTTACAGAAATGCGGATGCAGAACATTGCAGAAGACGTTTGTGGAAGGCATGTACACACAGTAGTGTAGAACGTTATCGGCGCTTGCGGCTCACCAATAGCAAGCAATATCCACGGAAAGCATGCCGGCGCCCGGCAGCTGCCGGCAGCCACATCGACACGGCTTTTTGAAGTTCTCTGCTGGTCCGCACGACTCTGGCTGCTCGTACTGTCCCAACCTTGGAAAGACCTGCTTCCGAATCCTGATGTACTCCTGAACAAGACAGATCTTGTTCATTGTCACATTAAAGACGGCGGTGACAACAACGCATGTTCATCGACTACCACTAGAAACTTTTTATGCAAAGGGTCTGAAAACACGACCTCGCGGCCGTGATCTGAGAATGTCTCAAATTCTGATGAGGGTTTGATGAATGTGACAATAACAAAAAAGTCGGGAAAGGCAAATAGCATTAAAAAATATTTCTTATCCTGATGAGAGCGGCGGCACGACCGGCAGTCGCTATCTCTAAACAGTGCAAGCTCAGCTAAATGTTAGGCTACACAAAGTCCAGATTAGCCCTTTGTACAATAGCGATGGGAATTGAAAGCATTTTGATATTCCTTTGATACACTGGCAAGACTCTTGGAAGTACCAACAACAACACGGGCATCCCCTACCACCAGTACCACCAGCGAGAGAATACACAAACTCAACTCTGTTACGTCGCAGCGCGGTGGTGGTGCGTCAAGTGCACTTCCGGTCTGGGGCTGTGGGCGGAAGTCACCATGCGAGACGTGCATTCCTGCATTGTATTGAAAGAAACGGGACAAAAACCTGCCTTCTCGTCAAAACGCCGCGCCTGGGGCCGTACCAAAAGAGTCGAGAAAGGTTTGAAGGTCAGTTTTCATGTGCTCGGTTCGTCCGAAAATGTGGATATGTGCCGTGAAAAGGGAAAACCAGACGCCATCGGACCACGATCGCTTGGGCGGGAAGCACTTCGGGTTGAATTCACAGATGCTTGTGGTCATCAGATTTATTTGTTTGGTTCTAACATGAACGCCAGAAAACCATCAAGTTGGACGGACCACCTGCGGACTACGTTCAGTGCATCTTCAAGTTCAAACGGACGCCATATTGTTCGAACTGTCGTTTGCTCTTTCAAACGTTACTGCTTGTCGTCTGCTTTTTTAGTCGACACCGGCCCGTAGACTAAGCGTTGGCCCGGTAATTGCGATAAGAAGTGCAGGCCTCAAAATAATTTGAAGGTTGGTTGGGGTAAGCAGGCTCGGTGTAAACAGTAGGTACAAGGAGATGTTGATCATTGTGACCAGTGGCCATTACCAACTTGTTATGCCTGATTCACTTGGTCCGATTCTGCTTGCGATTTTCAGTATCAACCATCTCGGCTGTGGTTCACGCTTTTGAAGCCCGAGCAACATTGTGACTGAAAATTACGAGCAGAATATCATCATACGAATCAGGCTTTAGCTTCCATTCTGCGGCGTCCACGCGGAATGTATCGTCGCATGTCACATTATTCACGCGAAGTTTTGCGGTGTAGCGAGCCTCGGTAATGTCGCTGAGGCCGCTCAAGTAGTCAGACTTTGCCAGGAAAATGTAGAATCAACAATTCCACCGCGAAAAAGAGCACGAGGACTCACACCGACGCCGGCAACATCACATTTCAATGGTTTGTTTATGGGCGACGGCGAGCTTCTTGCCCACACTCCCTCGCGCATGCGCGGTGCTGGTGGCGTTTGCTAGGGGCGCTCCGGATTGTTTGTAAACATGAGTTAGTCTAGATTCTGATAAAGTAAGGAGCGAAAAGTACTTCTGGTGTGAATATATCCAACCACTGAGACCGGTGAACATCATCCTGTGGTAATCCTCGGGCTGTCAAACGCAGAAACACTTCGTAACAGCACATTTTACCGACAACTCGACGACGCGGGCGAATGGGGATAAACAAACAACATGGCGGACTGTTACCGCGTTGCTGTGGGCCTCTGATTGGCCCACCACAGCACACCGCAAGCATTTCTGCACTCAAAGTTGAACCGGGTCCTACTTCCTTGCAGTGCTGTGCGGTAGGGCAAACGTTGTCCCGTCGCTAGGTGACACGCTTCTGCAACTGACCGCAAGTGTGCCGTTCTGCTCTCGAATGCAGTCAAACGTTAATGGGTGAACCAGGCTTGAGTGCCTTCTCAGCTGCTTGTTGGCTAGCAGGCACTATCGACCAAGGAAAAGGTCTAATCTGTTTGTGGGTGATCAGAAAATATTTTGGTGAGAATGTCTCACCCACATACGCATGACAAAAGAGGCCGCACAGCATGTGCAGTTTATTGCTCTTTGAATGCTACCCTTGCAAAATTTGAGCTTGTTCTAATGCCTGAAGATTGTTCACCGTTGCAGGTACCCAGACAGCATTTCCGAAACTGAGCAAGGAAGTGCAGACCGAGACCACCCAACACACAAACCTTCTGCCAGTTTTGGCAGAAGCTCTAAGAGATGATGCTCATGGCTCGGACTCAGATGAGTAAGTATGCTTTCACACTGAAATGCGTTTTGCCATGCATCTTTATAAGTGCAACGCTATGGCTCCTCTCGATTCGTGAAATGACACCCCACAATAAGAGGAACATTTTACTCTCTTGCAGGGATCCTCGGTTCACTTTTGGTCGTATTTCTTTATGCTTTACCCAAAGGCCCATATAAGTGGACCTGAAATGCACTGAAGGAAAAATGTTCCTCTTTTATGGCACATGACATCTCTTGCCAAGATCATGATGAGAGATTCTCTTGGCTCCCTTGAAGCAGTTTAGCACGGCTAGCTCTCCGAGGGAAGATGGACAGCACTGCAGAACAGATTTCTTATCCTTCAAGCTATATACATGATTTGTGCAATCTGATTTAGTTACTGCAGTCTCAAAATTAGCCATGATTTAAAAAAAAAAAACTGAGACTGCAGGTAACGACACACACACATTCAAAAGTCTCAACTCTTGAATTTTGAGACTTTTGAGTGTGTGTGTTGTTACCTGCAGTCTCATTTTTTAAAATCATGTTTAATGTACACCAGCTCGTTTGCACCCTTACATTTATTTCTAAGTTAGGTTTTCCACAGTTTTAATTTCTACTTTGAGTTACTTACTCCCACTTTATTAAAAACTTGTAGATTCCTGAATACTAGACTCTTGGAATGAAATGAAATTTGGAAATATCATGTACAGAACTTATGAATGGCATACGGCGTACCTAAAGAAGAATTTGGGTCAGCCTTGTGATCTTTACTCGTCGCCGACATCTCAGCTATATGACGCTTACATGTCAAGAAGTTTCTGTCAGATTACAGACATCTTGGCTGGATTTCAAGCCCACAATATGGGGATTTGTGTGCTGGCCTGGGGTTTAAGCCCACAATTTGGGTATCTGTGTTCTGAAATTTGCATGGGAGCCACCTAGGCACGCAGACGTCTGGAAATGAGTCTTGGTTGTGGTGATAATCATTCAAACATCTCGTGTTTTTGCAGTGATCCTCTGGGTCTACTTCTTCAGGATCCAAGTGATCCTGAGTACCGTCCAGACCACTCAGAGGATGAAGAGTTGAGTAAAACAACTTTTTCTGATTGGAACTTCCATATGATGTATATTTAGCATGACACTGTTAATGCCAGTAGCCCATTGTTGGTCTTGTTTCTTTTTCTCTTAGGAAGGGAGGGAGAGCTAGAGATACCTTATTTTAAGTTAAATAATTTTTATAAAAGCTATATGGCCCTCCCGAGCTTCAATTAAGTTTATTATTAGTAGAGGGACGAGAGCTGCTGAATCAGGGCTGCAGCTTATAACCGGTAAAATTTAATGACTGTCCAAACCCCGTTTGAACAAACCGCTCAACAAAGGCGGTATACATTTTTCTTTTGATTGAAGTTTAACTTTCCTTGCTTCCTTTTTTTTTCTATCTCCAAGGGCCCCAGGAACTGGCGCAACACCAGAGGAAAGTGAAGCAGCCGCCGACAAGTACATCGTGTTTGGGTCTTGCCTCAAGAAGCTCCTGAAGCGGTGCTCGGATTGCTTCTCCATGAACACCCAAGTCTCCTTTGACCTCGTCGGATCCATGGTGAAGGCCACCACCACTTGCAGCGCTGGCCACACCAGCATCTGGGAGAGCCAGCCTAAGTGTCATGGCAAGCCGGAGGGCAACATCCTAATGTGTAGTGGGATCGTCTTCAGTGGAGGCTGCCCAACAAAGGTGCTCCGCCTCTTCGATATCATGGGTGTCGCCAGAATCCATTCCACACAGTTCAACGAGTATCAGAGATGCTACCTGCTCCCAGCAGTGATGAACGTAAGCAGCTTAGATTGTGCTATCTTTAAGAATACGTACAGCAAGTTTGGAAAATAATCAAAGACAAAGGATGCAACTCTCCCGTGTTGTCGTCTGTTTTTGTTTTTACTTTCCTAATCAATTGCTGTAAATTTACATGCTCCTTAATTTCTCTGTTTAGCAATGCTCTGTTCTTCTGCAACAGGTATGGAGAGCTGAACAACGCACTCTCTTCAAGAGCCTGGAGGGGCGCCCACTACGGTTGGCCGGCGACGGCCGGTCGGACTCCCCTGGCTTTTCTGCCCTGCACGGGACTTATTCGCTGCTGGAGACATCGATCAACCGTATTATTCACCTGGAACTTGTACAGGTGGGCATTGCAAATGTTTTTCACCATTTATATAACACTCCAGTCTAGTTTCACAGGAGCGTGAAGGTGAGTTCTAGCCCCGGAACTACCTGCATACCACTTGTGTATTGTAAAGACTGGAGACTAATAGAGAAGAAAAGATGGTCAGACAATGCAAAGGAGAGAGGGACGCACCAAATGCAAGTCTCCTTCCGGGTGCTGAAGAAAGGCTTGCCGGGTTTCGCTTGTCATTCAATGTATCTAAGTGCTATTTTTGTTTGAAACATCACAGCTGCATGTGAAAATTTACAGTGATAGCTGTTAGTGGGACCCTTTCTGGTTTCGTGTTGTCTGTGCGTGCTCCACATCGACGAAAATGTCACAAAAATATGTTCCCAG